>CAUYQU010031253.1:0-17199 GCA_963574635.1 Cheracebus regulus | reverse complement strand
AAAAAAAAAAGAAAAAAAAAGAAAGAAAGCTTAGGGGAAGATTCTTTAAATTATTCACTTCCAATTGGTCTCTGAAGTGAGACTCTGTAACTGTTCTGCCTGGAGGATCCACATTAGTTAGGCTGGTTCTAAGTACTCAGTTTGTTGAGTTGTAAATGGCTGGTACTTCAGATGGGAGGCAGGAGACTCTGGTCTGCAGTGTGACTTGTAATTGGCTCTCCCACCTGCCACAGTGCATGGGATGCTTCTGCAAATTACGGCAAGAAAGAGTTATTCACGTGTACTGTCTTTCATGCCTTATACATTTTTTTTGAGACAGGGTCTGACTCTGTCACCCAAGCTGCAGTGTAGTAGAGTGATCTCTTCTCACTACAGCCTCAACCTCCCAGACTCAAGCAATCTTCCCACCTCAGCCTTCTGAGTAGCTGGGACCACAGATGTGTGCCGCCACACCCACACCCAGGTAATTTTTGCATATTTATAGAGAAGTGGTTTTACCATGTTTCCCAGGTTGGTCTGGAACTCCTCAGCTCAAGCAATCTACCCACCACAGCCTCCCAAACTGCGCCTGGCCTTAGGCCTTAGATCTTCTTCTTTGTTTTTAAAAAGTCTCCCTCTGTAGTTCAGGCTGGAGTACAATGTGTGATCTTGGCTCACTGCAACCTTCGTCTCCCAAGTTCAAGTGATTCTCAGGCCTTAGCCTCCTTAGTAGCTGGGATTATAGTGCCCGCCACCATGTCCAACTACTTTTTGTATTTTTAGTAGAGATGGGGTTTCACCATATTGTCCAGGCTGGTTTTGAACTCCTGACCTCAAGTGATCCACCCACCTCGGCCTCTCAAAGTGCTGGGATTACAGGCCTGAGCCACCACACCTGACCCCCAATGCCTTATATTTTACATAGTCACAACCACCTGTTTTTTGTTTTCTTTGAAAGTGCTAAACTTTAAGTATAAGACCCAGTAAGATTATATCAGAGAAGCGTAATTTACATATCATGAAGGCAATTTTATTCAGGATAAAATGCTGCTACTACCTATGTCGGAGGTGTTTGAACCAGAGCGACTTTCATCACAAATAGGGGCTGGGTAAAATAAGGCTGAGACCAAGGCCGGGTGTGGTGGCTCACGCCTATAATTCCAGCAGTTTGGAAGGTCAAGGAGGGTGAATCATCTGAGGTCAGGAGATCAGCCTGGCCAACATGGTGAAACCCCATCTCTAATAAAAATACAATTTGGGCATGGTGGTGAGCCCCTGTAGTCCCAGCTACTCAGGAGAATCACTTGAACCTAGAAGGCAGAGGTTGCCAGTGAGCTGAGATCACGCCATTGCACTCCAGCCTATGCAACAGGAGCAAAACCCCGCCTCAAAAAAAAAAAAGTCTGAGACCTACTGGGCGACATTCCCAGGTGGTTAGGCATTCTTAGTCACTGGATGAGATAGAAGGTCGGCAAGACTGGTTTCACAAGATACAGAACTAAAGACCCTGCTGATAAAACAGGGTGTGGCCAAGAAGCCAGCCAAAATTCACCAAATCCAAGATGGCGATGAAAGTGACCTTTGGTTGTCCTCACTGCTCATCATATGCTAATTATAGTACATTAGCATGCAAAAAGACACTCCCACTTGTCTAAGTGGAGGGACCTTCGGTTCCGGGAAATAGCTACCCCTCTCCCAGGAAACTCATGAATAATCCACCCCTTGTTTAGCCCTGAAGACCTCCAGAAGTTTTTGTTTTAAAAGTTTACAAAGTAGCATCCAGAATGGCCAGGTGTGGTGGCACATACCTGTAGTCCCAGCTACTTGGGAAGCTGATGTGGGAGGATCACTTGAGCCCAGGAATTTGAGTCCAGTCTGGACAACATAGTGACAGCATGTCTCTAAACAATAAAAATTAAAATAAGTATTATCCAGAAAAAAAAAAAACAGACAGAGCAATATGTATAACCAGTTTATGTATACTCAGCTCTGCCTATGGAGTAGATATTCTTTTATTCTTTTACTTTCTTAATAAATTTGCTTTCACTTTACTCTAAGGACACCCTGAATTCTTTCTTGATCCAAGAACACTCTCTTGGTGTCTGGATGAGGACCCCTTTCTGATAACAGCTACATTTTTTTTTTATTTGTTTTTGCGCCCCCCCAAACAGATACATTTTTAGAGCCATGATTTTGTCAAGAGTTTTAAGTCATTTTATAATTCTTGAGAGTAAATATAATAAAACTTAGCAAGGTCAAAAGCACTGGTTTCTAATCTTTTCAAGGTTGGGATGAGCCCTTCTTTTTCCAACATGTAAAAATATTATAGATGACTGGACCTGGTGGCTTACACCTAAAATCCCACCACTTTGGGAGGCCAAGGCAGGAGGATCACCTGAACTTAAGGGTTCATGGGAGACCAGTCTCGGCAACATGGTGAGATTTCATCTCTATTAAAAAAAAATCCCAAAAAGTTATCTGTTTTCCAATAATCTTTGATGTACACATGGATTAGTGGGCCCATTACAATTAATTCATAGCCCTCCAGGGGTCTTGCTCACAAGTTGGAAACCACTGATCCAGGAAAACATGCAGGTTTTACCCCAGCTCTGTCTCTCACTAGCTATAGAGCCTTGGGTGAATCATTCTACATGCTTCAGTTACCTCATCTTTTTAGTTATAGAAAAGTGAGGAAACTCTGTTTTGCTTACTTCAGGAAATTTACAGTGAGTATAAGAATGAAATAATATACAAAGGATTTAAATCTTAAACATGACACATAAAATAAAGTGACATAATATGGAAGAATTTGATTTTATAAAAAACACATGGAAGCATCATAGAGCATTCCTACACTCAGAAATTTTAACTAGAAAATCAACATATCGTGAATAATGCATATAATTTGACGTGCCTTAAGAAAAGAACAACTAGCATTCCTGTATTTATAAGGATGTTCATCAAGAACTGCTTGTAACAGCAAAAAACTGGAAACAACATACATTTCTTAACGTGGAAAGATGATTTTTTTCACCAGTTTTCAAAACAGTACTTATGACTCCACTTTATTTTTTAAAACTCTGGAGTAAAATATTATTTTTGTTTGTTTATTTGTTTGTTTTAGAGACAGAGTTGTGTTCTGTTGCCCAGACTGGAGGGCAGTGACACAATTATAGCTCACTGCACCCTTAAACTGCTGGGCTCAAGCAATCCAGCCACCTCGGGCTCCCAACACTGGGATTACAAGTGCTTAAAATGTTAGTTATAGCCAGGGAGTGAATTACAGGTGATTTTTCTCTCGTAATTTTTTTTGGCTGCACTAAACAAAAACTTCTTTTTATCTTTTTTTTTTGTCTTAAAAAAATTTTTTTTTTAAAGATGGGGTTTCACCATGATGGCCAGGCTGGTCTTGAACTCCTGACTTCAGGTGATCCACCCACCTCGGCCTCCCAAAGTGCTAGGATTACAGGCTTGAGCCACCGTGCCCGGCCAAACAAAAACTTCTAATAAAATTATTTATTTTTATAAAGAGAACAAAATAGTAAAACTTCCTCCACATCAAAAGAAGAGAATGCCTCAAGGACATCAAAAGAAGGGAAAAAAAAAAGACCAAAACTGGGCTGCGGTCTAGGCTGGGCACAGTTGTTCATGCCTATAATCCCAACACTTTGGGAGGCTAAGGTGGGCAGATCACTTCAGCCCTGAAGTTCGAGACCAGCCTGGGCAACATGGTGAAACCCCATCACTACCAAAAATACAAAAATTAGCCCAGCATAGTGGCAGGTGCCTGTAGTCCCAGCTACTCGGGAGGCTGAGGTGGGAGGATCACCTGAGCCTGAGAGGTGGAGGTTGTAGTGAGCTGAGATTGCACCACTGCACTCCAGCCTGAGCAACAGAGTAGGGTAAGACCCTGTCTAAAACAAACCAAAAAAAACTTGGCTGGGCACAGTGGCTCACACCTGTAATCCCAGCACTTTGGAAGGTCGAGGAGGGAGGTTCACCTGAGGTCTGGAGTTTGAGACCAGCCTGACCAACATGGTGAAACCCCATCTCTACTAAAAATACAAAATTAGCCGGGTGTGGTGGCGCATGCCTATAATCCCAGCTACTCAAGAGGCTGAGGCAGGGGAATTGCTTGAACCCGGGAGGCGGAGTTTGCAATGAGCCAAGATCGCACCATTGCACTCCAGCCTGGGCAACAAGAGCAAAACTCTGTCTCAAAAAACAAAAAACAAACATACAAAAATTGGGCTGTAGTCTAGTTGATGGTATATATGTACATATGTTATATGTCTTTATATGTAAGTATAAATATGCATATATCTACATCTTAGGAGGTAATAGAATGACAGGTAGGAAAGAGAAATCAGAGAATGAAGAATCAGCCCCATCCACCCAAGAGAGCCCTGTCTGTTCCTGATGGTGAAGTTGGGAGCCCAGACCAATGCTGACAAGATGCCATAATCAATTATCTGCCTTTCTCCAGTCCATGCCTACCCAGCACCATTCTAATTTCAATTTAGTTTTTTTTTTAAAAAACAAGTTTCCTCATAAAGAAAAGAAAAACTGATTTTTAACACAACATGCTATTTGGTTTTGCTTTAAAACTATTTTTCTCATTGTAAATTAACAAAATCGGAATTCTGGCTGATATAGTACTCTCTTGGGAATTTTGTTAATGCAAGTACTTTACTAGGGGACTGGATCACTCTGAGAATTTTGGAAAATATATATATATTAAATTTCTGAGTTTGAAAAGCTGAACACCAGACAATGAAACTTGGTCATTTCATCAGTGTAATTATAAGCTTGAAGGTCTTAAAACAGTCAACCAACTGGACTTCCCTAAGAAGCAATCCTATAATTCAGTGTGTCACCTTTAGCATGAAATAAACACAAGGCAGGTATGTCTTGGAGACATAAGGTAGTTTTACAGTATGAACAATGGGTACAACATTTTAGCTATAATCCAGTGTTATCATTCCTAGTTTCGTGATGTAGATAAATTAAAGACCAGAGAAAGTAAGTTGGTTATCTAAGATTATAAAGATATTAGTTCAAGGCTGGGCGTGGTGGCTCACGCCTGTAATCCAAGCACTTTGGAGGCCAAGGCAGGCGGATCACCTGAGGTCGGGAGATCAAGACCAGCCTGACCAACATGGTGAAACCCCGTCTTTAAAATAAAAAAAAAGATATTAGTTCAAACTTGAAATTATAATTAGTGCCTCCTCGTCCAGGATATGAAACTATTTTCCCCAACCTTTATGAAAAAATGTCACAGTCTTTAATGCCCCTATTCATGACTATATTTACCTTCCCTGTTTTAATAAGTTCTCATTAAGGCTGGGCACAGTGGCTGATGCCTGTAATCTTAGCACTTTGGGAGGCCGAGGTGGGTGTATCATTTGAGGTCAGGAGTTCAAAACCAGACTGATGAACATGGTGAAACTCTATCTCTACTACAAATACAAAAAAATTAGCCGAGCGTGGTGGCAGGCGCCTGTTACCCTAGCTACTTGAGAGGCTGAGGCAGGAGAATCGCTTGAACCCAGAAGGCAGAGGTTGTAGTGAGCCAAGATTGCATCACTGTACTCTAACAAGACAGTGAGACTTTGTCTCAAAAAGAAAAAAAAAAGAGTGATAATTGAGTAGTATTTCAAAGCACTCTGCTAGGTTTTTTTTTTCAAATCTGCTCTGTAGGTTTTATAACATGAGTATGTGTCTAACACTGAAGTAGGATGGAGGAAAATATGCCTATTTACTAATAATCTAATACCTGTAAGGTACTGCTCTAGACATGCTACATCTTCATTTATTATTTACTAAAACCTTAGGTTGTGTCCCATATGAGTTTTCTAATGATATCCTAAATGGATGTACTTCATTCCATCAGGTCATATCCAAGATTATCATTAAATAAAAATCATCATTACTGTAAACCAGGTATTAATCATTTCATTATATATAACACTCAAGTACCACTATAACTGGACAATCTTAGAGTAATGAGTTATAAATATTCACTGAAAACAGAGACTGGAAACAATCACAGATCCTCTTTAGGGTGAATCAACAGTTGATACTTCAACAACTTCTACTCACACATTTAAGCATCCTCTTAAAAACCAACAAAAAACAGGCCAGGCGCAGTGGCTCACAACTGTAATCCCAGCACTTCGGGAGTCCAAGGTGGGAGGATCACTTGAGGTCAGGAGTTCAAGACCAGCCTGGCCAACATGGCAAAACCCTGTCTCCACTAAAAATACAAAAATTAGCTGGGCATAGCGGCACATGCCTGTAATCCCAGCCACTTGGGAGGCTGAGGCCTGAGAATCAGTTAAACCTGGGAGACAGATGTTGCAGTAAGCTAAGATAGCACCACTGTACTCCAGCCTGGGTAATAGAGTGAGACTCTGTCTCAAAAATTAAACAAACAAACAAACTCACAAAGGACTATGCATTGTATGATTTTGTTGATGTGAGATATCCAGAATAGACAAGTCTATAGAAACAGAAAATAGATTAGTGATTTCCTGGGGCTGTGAGTGAGAGGGTGTTGGAGGAAAAGAGGAGTGACTGCTATTGGATACAAGGGGGTGATACAAATGTTCTAAAATTGATTGTGGCAATGGTTGTACAACTCTGTAAATTTTCTAAAATCCATTGACTTACACACTTTAAATAGGTGAATTGTATGGTGTATGAATTATATCTCAATAAAGTTATTTTTTTAAAGTTCTGAATTTCTGCTACCCAATTGCACAATTCTTTCAGATTAACCCTCTGAGAAACTCTGTTAATAGCACTGGAAGGTTTACCATTAATGAGGAGTTGTAACTTCAAAAAGCAATTGGTAATATGTTATTAAAATGAATTCTATTATGGGAGACAGGAACTACAGAAACAATAGAGAGTGATAGATCAGTACCCTGACTGGGAGTTACTCATGTGCAATGTAAAATCAATCGCTGATCCAGTTCTTTAGGAAACAATAATACAGAATATTCTGGTCCCCTCCAGGATTCTGTTGACTGTCCTCAATCAGCTCAATTGTTCTGCACCTCATTCATGAAGAAAAGCACACTGTTGCCCACTGAGTCCTATTTGTATTATCTCTGATCTTTCCTTTCTGGCTCTGCAGTTTCTTTTCTTTCCTTTTTTTTTTTGTTTTTTTGAGACAGAATTTCACTTTTATTGCCTAGGCTAGAGTGCAACGGTGTGATCTCAGCTCACCGCAACATGCGCCTCCCAGGTTCAAGCAATTATCCTGCCTCAACCTCCCCAATAGCTGGGATTATAGGCGTGCACCACCACACCCAGCTAATTTTGTATTTATAGTTGATACGGGGTTTTACCATGTTGACCAGACTGGTCTTGAACTCCCGACTTCAGGTGATTCACCCACCTCAACCTCCCAAAGTACTGGGATTACAGGCGTGAGCCATCACACCCAGCCTCTGCAGTTTCTTTACATTGCTTGGCAGTGTCCTTTCATCATTCTTTTTCCCACATGGCTATAAAGATTTTCCAGGCCGGGCACGGTGGTTCACGCCTGTAATCCCAGCACTTTGGGAGGCTGAGGTGGCCAGATCATGAGATCAGGAGTTTGAGATGAGCCTGGTCAGTACAGTGAAACCCTGTCTACTAAAAATTCTACTAAAACTTAGCCAGGTATGGTGGCACCTGTAGTCCCAGCTACTCAGGAGGCTGAGGCGGGAGAATCACTTGAACCTGGGAGAAGGAGGTTGCCGTGAGCTGAGATCGCACCATTGCACTCCAGCCTGGGCAAAAAGAGCAAAACTCCATCTCAAAAAAAAAAAATTTTTTTCTAGGACACCCTCCCTTCTTTACTCTAGCGCTTGAAAGAAGCAGCACCTACACACCCCAGAGAGCCCCAATTCAATAAAGAGAGAGTGAGTGGTTCAGATGAATACCCTGAGTAAGGATGAATAGAAGAATGCTCTTAATCTATTGCTCTCTTAATCATTAAATTACTGGAGACATCTTTTTACTGGACAGTATTAAATATTTCAATTACCTGGACATCCCCTTAAGAAATCTCAGGCTTTTTACCTCCCAAGATGAGTTTTGAGGGAGGACCTTACCTGGCACAAGCGGCAGTGGAGCTCCAAAATCTACGTTGGACGGTTCCAGCCGGGACTCCCAGCCCTTTACCTCACTTGTTGAGGGCAGGGAAGGCCGCTGTGGCTTTCCCTTCCTGGGCTTGCCCATCCTGCTAATTTTAGGCTGCTTCCTCATGCGGCTGCCCTGGGTATCAGAGCATGTGGCTCCCCTTCCCCGTGGAGGAGCTATTTTCTCCTGTGAGCCTCACTTGTTTGTTTCCAACTTCTCTCCCTTCTCCTCCCTGCTCCCCACCTCTGTAGGGTAGAGCTATTTCATAGCAAAAAATAAAACATCTCTCAGAATCATGCTCTGATCTGTGTTTATTCCTGAATCTAAGAGACCAAGGGAAACTTTTCACATTAGATTTTAATTGCGTCTGCCAATAGCAAGATTTCCAAATCATGTTTATTTAACAAATATTTGCCAGAGTCCTGCAATGGATAAGATCTTGCCCTAGGTCACTGGGATACGATGACGAGCAAAGCAAACTTGTATTTCACTGATGAAATCTTAATAACAGAGATTTATTAAACTTCCGCTATGTTCAGTGTTTTCTGTTAAGACTTTAAATATAAAAATCCATTAGTCGACCGGGCACAGAGGCTCAGGCCTGTAATCCCAGCACTTTGGGAGGCCTAGGTGGGCAGATCACGAGGTCAGGAGATCGAGACCATCCTCGATCTATACTAAAAACAATACAAAAAATTAGCCAAGTGTGGTGGCACACGCCTGTAGTCCTGGCTATTTGGGAGGCTGAGGCAGGAGAATCACTTGAACCCAGGATGCAGAGGTTGCAGTGAGCAGAGACCACAGCACTGCACTCCAGCCTGGGCAGCGAGACTCCAACTCAGAAAAAAAATCAATAAGTAGAACCCCTTTCCTCAAAGAGCTCACAGATATTTCAATATATAGAGAGAAATTCGAAGACATAAGTCTTATAAATTCCTGTTGAGATTTAGAGATGATGAGTGGATTCACTCATTCAGTTAATCAGTAAAA
The DNA here is from genome assembly GCA_963574635.1 of Cheracebus regulus. Classification (NCBI taxonomy): domain Eukaryota; kingdom Metazoa; phylum Chordata; class Mammalia; order Primates; family Pitheciidae; genus Cheracebus; species Cheracebus regulus. The sequence continues at coordinate 8,097 of CAUYQU010031253.1, read as the reverse complement.
CTAGATTTGAGATTATTTTATGGACATAGTATTCTGTTAGGCACTGAAAACAATAAATAAAACTATATCTTGGGTCCCTTCCTTAGAAAGGTAACAATCTAAACAAGGAAGGATTGCTCATTGGCAAATATTTAATGGATGTTTACTATATATATATTCAGTCTTCTCCATAGAGGACTGCTTGATAAGCAGCATGTTTGCTTATGCAAATAACATATAAAGATAAAATTATTTTGCTTTTTGGCAGTAATTATTTCTTTCTTCATTGCTCCTACCATGGCTTCAGTTTAGGCTATCATTGACTCCAGCCTGGAATAATCCTTTGAAAGATTTTATATACTAAATAAAATTTTCTGGGCCGAGGCAGGTGGATTACTTGTGGCCAGGAGTTAGAGATCAGCCTGATCAACACAGTGAAACCCCATCTCTGCTGAAAATACAAAAATTAGCCAGGCGTGGTGGTAGACACCTGTAATCCCAGCTACTCAGGAGGCTGAGGCAAGAGAATCACTTGAACCCCAGAGGCGGAGTTTGCAGTGAGCCATGATTGCACCACTGCTCTCCAGCCTGGGAACAGAGTGAGACTCTGTCTCAAAATAAATAAATAAAATATTCTAACAATTTATTTCTTATATTTATTAGTCAAAATAAATATTTGATAACTACAATTTCTAAGTATATGAAACAAGTTGTATTCATTCATTCCTGGGGATACAAGGGCAAAAAGATACAAGTTCCTGACCTTCAGCTAGTGATCCAGTGAGGGAGAAGACAGGAAATTGATTATGTTGAGATGTGGCAAGCTCTGTTGCAGAGAATGGCACCAGAGAGGAGGGTGCTAAATGTTATAGATAGGGCAAGTCTTCATTAAGAAAGTACTGCCTAAGCTGAGTATTGAAAAATGAGAAACTTACTAGGTTAGGAGCAATATGAAAATTTAGGGAGATGTGAGAGAGCATATTTCATACCTCATAAGACAAAGATGAAGTGTGATTTGTGGAATGTGGCAGGGATGAGGTTGCAGAGAAGGACAAGGGCTTGATTATGAAGAACTTTGAATGCCTAAATTATAAACATTTTCAGGAGGTGTGATCAAATCTGCATCTGAGGAAGATCACCCCAGTGGCTGAGGGTTTGGACCAAAGAGCGAAGACTATAGGTAGTCCACAGGCCAGGGCAGAAGTCCAGGCTGGAACCACTGATAGCCTGAGCTGAGGCCATGGTAGGAGGGATGAAGATTGAAACAATTACTGTCAAAAAGCAAAGGAATTATATCTTTATGTGTTATTTGCATAAGCAAACATGCTGCTTATCAACTTAAAGGATGCAAGTATGAAAGTGTAGTTGATAATATGAAAACTCTATGCAGCATCTCAACATTTTGCTTTCTATCCCCCTGAGCATTTTGCTCTTCTTTGGGGCCAGAGGAGTTGAAGCACTTGGAGAAGCCATTCTAGGCATTCAAAGAACAGGTGATGATGATGATGATGATGATATTTTTAAGAGATGGGGTTTCACCACCTTGGTCTTGAACTCCTGACCTCTGATCCGCCCATCTCGGCCTCCCAAAGTGCTGGGATTATAGGCATGAGCCATTGTGCCCAGCCATGGTGATGATTATTAACACAACAAGCTACATCAGAACACATTCAACTTAAGATTTGTATTCAACCTGGATAGGGTAAGACTGAACATATCCATTATTATTTCTATCTGTAGTTAACTGCCCCTGTAGGTTTGTGGTCTGGCCTGTCTCCCATATGAATATAACTAAGCCCCTCAATATTTGGAAAGAGATACTTAACACCTTGTTGAGTAAAAATAGGTTACAAAACTCCAGGAGCCATTGGATAAACTTACATTGACTTCTCTGTGTGTACAGTATGCTTTAGAGTAGGAAAAAATGTCAGAATGCTGTTCAATATAGGGTTAGCAGTATGTATCTCAGGATCGTTTTTCTGATAGTTTTCTTCTTTTTTTTTTTTTTTTTTTTAAAGATGGGGTTTCACCATGATGGCCAGGCTGGTTTTTGAACTCCTGACCTCAGGTGATCCACCCACCTCGGCCTCCCAAAGTGCTAGGATTACAGGCGTGAGCCACCACGCCCGGCCAATAGTTTTCTTCTTTACTAAGTTATTTTAATTATTAATAAGCATTAATATTTTAAACAAAAGCTAATTTATTTTTATTCTTATTTTTATTTTTTGAGACAGGGTCTCACTCTGTCACCCAGGCTGGAGTGCAGTGGTACAATTTCAGCTCACTAAAACCTCTGCCTCGTAGGTTCAAGAAATTCTCCTGCCTCAGTCTCCCAAGTAGCTGAGATTACAGGTGCCCGTCATCACAGCTAATTAACCCAGATAATTGTCTGTATTTTTTTAGTAGAGATGGGGGTTCACCATGTTGACCAGACTAATCTCAAACTCCTGACCTCAAGCGATCAGCCCACCTCAGCCTCCCAAAGTGCTGGAATTACAGGCATGAGCCACCGTGCCCAGCCTAATTTTTTTTAAATAGGAGTTCCCCATACTAAGCAAATTTAAATTTAAAACAGAAGAGTTTTACACTTTAAAAGAAATCTTATCCAGTCTATTTTGTAACTGAGTTAGAGGAGGATGAAAAGATATTTCACCTTTATCACAGATTAATTCAATATATAATTATATTCTCTGATTATGCAGTCCTTTAAAAATAAACAAGGATGCTTCAACATTAAGAACAATTCTGACATTAACCGTTCCTCAGGATTTTTATTTTGTCAACACTATCAGAGCTTGTGAATGGGAGCAGTTTGAAAGCTGCTCTTTGGAAGTTAGCTTGTTGGATAGTGCTTCCATTTAAAGATTAAATAGATGAAGTCGTTTGTTGGAAGTGAACAGCACACAACACTTCAATTCACTTCTTAAGATCCTATGTTTATGAAGAGTAATTTTTGTTTGGCTTTTTAAAAAAATTGGTAAAACAGCAGCTTGAATTGCATGACATTTTTCTTGGGCAAACATTTTTGTCATTTCAATATGGTTAAACTCTATTTAGGCAATGTGGAGGTGGCAACTATAATTTGTCTTGTGGGAACACTCTGTCCTTCCTAGTCACTACTGCTCAACTGTTCTGTCAGGCTATCAGATATTACATTGAGATTATAAGAACATCAAACTCTAATGAAAGCCTGTCCATAAAAATTGTGGTGTTTTATTTATTTCTGGATGCTAACTATTAGGGCAATCTCTTTCATTTTTCTGAAAGAAGCAAGAGTAGCAACAGAGATTTTTTTTAAAATTTGCAATCACTGTGCATAAAAGTTATCTGTATGCTAAAGGCAACCAACAATTAGTTCTATACACATAAAGAGTACACTAAACTTAAGGAAATTAGAGGCAGGTAGCATTAAAAAACTTTTCATCTCCTTACTTCTGTAGTTCTTAGCGCTACTTTCATAAAAATTGCAATGCTTAGTTAAGGATCTGAAATGTACTGTCAGTTCCCATTATAAAAGTGCTAATCAAATAAGATGCTTAGCAAGTCTTTGTCTTTTATAACATTACTTTGGAAGTTATTAAGGGATTCAATAGATGAAGATATTCATGTTCTGGCTAATTGTTATCCAAAGCAGCAGTACTGTTAATTTGACACAGATCTGTAGTTACAATTAGTTTTAGTCCTGATTTTATTTAAGGGTAGTGAGGCATGCAATCTAAATATATACATATTCTTCCCTGATTTATATTTCTGATAGTTACATTAGAACTTTCAACCTCAAACATCTTTATGAGACCCTTGGAAATCAGTAGCAACAAAATATTTCAATTTGCTACTCGAAAGTATGACTGATAAACTCTAATAGCGGAGATTCCTCCTTTTTTATTAGCCTCTGCTATTGCTATGTTCTGTTTTCTTTAAAAGAAGACACATAGATTTAAAAGAATCATCTAAGTACAGATTCTACACTTTCATATTGTATTACTTTGGTGATGCTATTAATTAGAACTCACAGAATCCTCATTTTATGATTGCTGTGGTTTAAAGCTAATTTTAAAGAACAACTTATGCAGTTAAGACTTTAATACTAAACACAAATTTTATTTATTACTGCCACAAAAAGAGGGCAGTTTGAGAGTTTTCTCTGATAAGAAAAGTAGCAACTGAAGTAATCGCTCTGTAATTTCAAATGTATGAACATATCCCCACATACTGGTGAAGGGCCACATTACATGCGATTTTTCACATTTATGCCTGTTGGAATGCCATTTGAATTTTGAATTTCTACAATTAGGCGATAGAAAACAAACACAAAGAAATCATATAGAATTATAAAAGGGGAGCATTTAAAAATATTTCTGGTATTCATGATGCAACCATTACTACTATTTCACACTGCGATGACGAGAAGGGAATTGAAGCCAGAATGCAAATTTTGAGCCAGAAAGGAGGTTGGGATAATAGTGAGGGTGAAACTAGAGGAGTCCTATAATAAATAATCTGGAATTAATATTCTTCATGTGTAGATTAAGTTGCATATTCTGTGACATATAATAGTCTCAATAATATAGTTTTGCTTGCATCTGTTAGAAAGATAGTCCACATTTTCCTCTCTGCTGTCTGATTTATGTGGCAGGAGTGAGTTATTTCTTCCATTTCTTTTCTGGAACAGGCCCATACCTACCTAGGATAACAGAAAAAAGACTTTTGTTTGTTTGTTTTTGAGACAGAGTCTCTCTTTGTCGCCCAGGCTGGAGTTCAAGGGCATGATCTTGCCTCACTGCAATGCACTCCACTTCCCAGGTTCAAGAAATTCTCCTGCCTTGGCCTCCCAAGTAGCTGGGATTACAGGCACCTGCCATCATGCCCTGCTAGTTTTTCTATTTTTAGTAGAGATGGGGTTTTACCATGTTGGCCAGGCTGATCTTGAACTCCTGAACTCAGGTGATCCGCGTGCCTTGGCCTCCCAAAGTGCTGGGATTACAGGTGTGACCAGGGGAGCCCAGCCAGAAAAGAACTTCTATAATGCAATTCAGAAGAAAAAAAGATATGGCTATGGGCTGAATAGTGTTACATCCCCCCAGGTCTGCCACCCCTGAATTCATATGCTAAAGCCCTAACCCACAGTATTATTATTGCAGCTCCAGCAAACTAATATAGAAACCCACTCTTAATTTCTCAAACCTAAGGTCAAAACAGAACATTTGCTTTTTCCCAGTCAAAACCTGTCCTCCTTTACTTCTCTCAACAGTCATCCTTATGTCAGATATAGTGAACCCCAAGTTTCTCTTCAAAGAATCAGTATGTCAGTATGTTCAGTTCTCTTATTCTTCAGTTTCCTATTTTAAAGTTTAACTTCCTTGTAGTTTCAGTAAACAATCTTTTCCACCTGTTCTAATCAGTAGTTCACATCTGTTCCCCTGGTCCCCTGCCCCGTCCTGACGTGGTCACCTGCTTTGACTCCTGCTTACCTGTTCTGGCCTGCCAAACTCCCCACCCTGCCACTCTGGCTTGTACCGCTGTTCCCTTCAAAATAGTCAGTCAGAATTATACTAGACTGTGCAGTCTAATCCTAGCCAGTAGGGGAATGACACAGCAGGAGGGGCGACCTCCATCAGGCATAAGCACCCCTTCCCCTCCTTGTCCAGGTGTGCACTCACCATTGTTCCATCTTAGAGCCACGCCCTTCTATAGAAGTAAATTGCCTTACTGAGGAAATTTACATTCGAGTGCTACTTCTTTTGCAGCATGGAAAATTCTACTTATACACTCATCTTTGTAAATGTCATTTCTGTTAACCCAGTAACTCAAGTCAGAAAACTACCAGTGGCTCAGCATTTCTCATGTGCTCTGATCCCCTGCAACCACCCCCATCACAATCCTGTTAAGCCTATTCCATAACTTTCTTTTGAATCTACCTCTTCAGTTCCATCACAACCACAGTCCCCGCCATTATTATCTCCCATGTGGATTATTGCAAAAGCTTCCTCAGTAATATAATTTTCTCCATCTTCTCTCTCTTCTAATCCAGCAATCCTGTCCAGTTCAGTAGTAGAAGAAATCCTTTGGTCACTACCCACTCTTCTGGCTTACAACTCTTGAGCAGTACTTGGAATAAAATCAGACATCTTAATGTGCCCTACTTGATCTAGTCTCTGTCCAATCTACCTTCTGCCTATCTCCCAACTTATCTAGTATCCCTGTGCTCCACCCAACTAATTTTTGTTCAGTTCCTGGAAAATGTCCAGCTCTTTCCTGGTTCAAAGGCTTAATTTTGCTCCCTCCACCTAGAATGTTTTAGGACTTGATCCTTCTCCTCCTTTGTTTTCAGTTTTAATTGCAAAACTCCTCTACTGAGGCCTTCATTATCCATTCTACTTCAAGGATTCACTCTGTTATTCTCCATCTCTACTCCTTGTTTATATTTATTACAACTTGAAATACTTTTACCTGCCTGCCCACTTGTTTTTGTCTATCTTTCTACTAGAATTGGGAGAGAAGTGCTCAGTAAGACTTGTTTAATGAATCTGATAAAAGATTTGATGCTTTATGTATGTTTCAGGCTGAAGCCATAATGTTAGGCCAAAGGCCCAGGAGATGAGATGATCATGGAACCCTTAAGAAAAAGGATGGAAAGGGCTGGGTGTGGTGGTTCACGCCTGTAATCCTAGCACTTTGGGAGGCCTTCATGACCAGCCTGGCCATCATGGTGAAATCCCATCTTAAAAAAAAAAAAAAAGTTAAAAAAAAAAAAAGAAAAAGGATGAAAAGAAGGGTATCTCTACACAGAGTTACTCACTGAGGAACCATACAAGTCATGGCTGTGCTTGACTGAACGAAGGCCCAAACCTTGGAAAGCAAGAATGAGTAAAAATGACTAGAGGAGGCTTTTCCAATTGCCAACTCAAAGTGGAATCTGTGATTTGGTTACAGCTGGTGAAAAACATTTTTGGACAACACCATCATGTCTCTTCAAAGTTAACAATAAAAGGACTACACTTGCCACACACCCTTATTAAAGCTTACTTCACTATATTGTAATTTTTGGTTTTTATGTCTCATTGACTAGAAAGTTCCTTGAAGACAACATATTATTTTATTTCCCTTTGCATTGCCCAGAACCTAACAGAGTTCCTGGTCCCATGTAAGTGATCCACCAACGTTTGCTGAGTCGAGCGGTCCTGTCCAAAATCCTTGAAACCAGAAGTTTATTTGGGCTATGTCCAGTCTCTAATATGCAAATAGAAGAAAGCAAGAAAGAACTATAAGATGTAGAAGAACAATGAAAAGGTGAATGGGAAAATAGCCTTTATGGCAGGAAAAGCTGACTCATCACTGTCAATGAGAGGAAAATGAATATGCACTTAGCAAACGTCCAGAATCCTAGGCTAATGAGACTATCTGCAGGCAGAAGGTACATAGATAATGTTGGTCTTTATCCCTTCTGAACATGTTTTCAAAATATATGTTACCCCATAAATCACCAGTTTTTCTTTAGGGTAACCGAGAGGTAGGTGCAAGTCACATTAAGTTTATAGAAAATTAAGATAATAGAAGAACAGTTATGACTTATTGATAAAGGATTATGGTGGATTGAATAGAGCTCCCCCAAAATTCATGTCCATCTGAAACTTTAGAATGTGAGTTTATTTCAAAAATACACTCATGTAGTCATGTACTGCATAACAATATGTCAGTCAACAACAGGCTACATGTACGATAGTGTGGTTCCTTAAGATTATAATAGCATATGTTTACTGTACCTTTAGATACACAAACACTTAGTATATGAAACAATTCTGTTATAGCTCCCTGTGGTACTCAGTACAGTAACATGTTGTACAGGTTTGTAGCCAAGGAGCAACAGGCCATACCATATAATCTAGATGTTTAGTAGGGTACACCATGTAGGTTTGTGTAAGTCACTCTTTGTTGTCTACACAATGACAAAATCACCTAACCATGCATTTTTTTTTCTTTTAGAATAAAAAGAATGAAAGAGAGAAAGGAAGAGGAAGAGATTTTAGAAAAAGAGAGAAAAAGAGAAAGAAAGAAACAGCAAAAGAAAGAAAAAATGAAAGAGAAAGAAAGAGGAAGAGATTTTAGAAAAAGAGAGAA
>CAUYQU010031252.1:0-23060 GCA_963574635.1 Cheracebus regulus | reverse complement strand
TGATTATCAAAGATTGCTGCCTGTTCTTTCCTCTGGTAGCTTCGTCCCAGAAGCGTACCCACCAGATGTTAGCCAGAGGTCTCCTGTATGAGGTGTCTCTTTGGATATGCAGGGTTCAGGGAGATGCTTGAGGAGGCAGTCTGTCCCTTATCAGAGCTCAAGTGCTGTGCTGGGAGCTCCATTGCTCCCTTCAGAGCTGCTGGGCTGGGACATTTAAGTCTGCTGAAGCAGAACTCACAACTGCCTCTTTTCCCAGGTGCTTTTTCCCAGGAAGGTGGCTTGCTTTATAAGTAAGTCCCTGATGGGCTGCTGTCTTTTTTCAGAGATGTCCTGCCTGGCAACGAGGGAGTCTAGTCACAGTCTGCTGTGACTGAGCTGCTGCGGGCTCTGCCTATTTGCCTTGTAAACTTTTTGTGCTTTTGTTTACACAGGTAGGGTTAGAGCTGCCTTGATAATGGTGGATGCCGCTCCCCCAACCGAGCTTGATCATCCCTGGTTGAGCTCAGACTGCTGTGCTGGCTGCAAAAATCGTGAGCCAGTGGGATTCAGTTTGCTGCTCTCCTTGAGGGTGAGACCTGCCGAGCCAGATCACCTGGCTCCCTGCCATCAGCTCCCTTTCTCTCAGGGGTATGGGTGGCTCTGTCTTGCAGGCATTCCAGGCACCAGTCAGAACAGCTACTCAGATTTTTCCGTGGCAGCAGCTGAGTCAGTGCCCCAGATTTGTGCTGGGAACCCACAGCGCCTGTCGGCTGGTGGGAATCTCCTGGTCTTTGGGCTGCAGACTGCGGGAGAAGCACAGCATCTGAACTGGAGTGCTGGAGTGGCCAGAAAAGTTCCCGATGGCCTCCACTGGGTAGGGGGGCCCTCTGGCCTGTTATACTTCCCTGGGTGAGGCAGCACCCCACCCTGCCTCGGTTTACCCTCCTTGGGCTACACTCACTCTCCAACCAGTCCCATTGAGATGAACGTGGTACACCGGTTGGAAATGTGGAGACTGCTTGCCTTCTGCATCGCTCTTGCTGGGAACTGCGCTCCAGTGCTGTTCCTGTTTGGCCATCTTGGCGGAAGTCTGTATCCATTACATTTTGACTTGAGTTTTAGATAATTTATCGCCTACTCCTGTGCCCTCTGTGTTCATGTTTCCCACCTCCTAGAATGGAAACTACCTGATTATTTCCTTCCCCTACACTCACTTTTGTACTTAGTATTGGGTTTTTGCACTTAGGTGCTTACTGAATATTTATTCAATGAAATGTCCAGAGTCTGGTGAAAGGAAATGGAGCGTTGTCGAGATGAGATTTTCTGTTGCAGAGTCAGAATTTGGTCAAAGGCAGCTCCCACTGTCGGATCATTTTCTGGGATGGACACTAGGGTGTCCTCTAGGGCCAGGTCAATGATAGAATGGAGAGAGTAGACATGGCATCCCCAAGTAGCAAAGAAGGACTAAGCTTCCACACGGTGACTCTCTGTAAGCTTCTGTCCAAAGATCTCAAAGGACGATTGGATGTCTGAGATTTCTTTTCCAATCCCACTTAAGCTAGAAAGCCAAGGGGAGGGCACAGAGGTTCCAGAGGAAGGGCGTGTGTGTGTGCTCAGAGGCCTCCACAAAGGACACAGGATGGAGCTAAGCTACTTGGTATGGTACCTATCCCATGTATGCCCTCAATCTAATAAAAATAACAATTATTCTCAATTAGAGAAGATGCCATGGTCTGATGCATGTGAGTGGGGATGGATTTCAGAATCACACCTGTTGAGAGTTCCCAACCCACCTCTCTTTGTCTCTGAGGCAAGTCTGTTTACCTCTTTCAGCTGTTTCCTGGTCAGTGTTTTTGATCCTTGTAAGATGGAGATGATAATACCTACCCCATTTTTTGTGGCATGAATCAGATTAACTAGATGAAAAGTGCCTAGCATAGTAACAACTCAGTAAATGAGGGCCACCATTGCTATTGTTGTATTTTTCAGCAAGGCAAGGGCTTCAGTGTCTCTCAAGAATAGTTGAATTTTGACATGCTATGATTACACACAATCTCAGTGGTGATTTATCTGGAAATAGCACTCACCTCCAGTCCTTGCTCACAAGCCGCCTAGCCCCACCTGTGTTTGTCTTTTGCTTTGCTGCCTGTAAGGGTGTTGGAAGGGGTTAAGATAGTCCTGTAACTGTGATTTAGTGAACACTTACTGTCCCACGTGTGCTGCAGTGGTAACATTTTACAAAATGGTCATGAACGAGCCTTTCTTCAACCCTGTGAGGTAGGTACTCTTCTATAAAAGAGAGGAGAACTGAAGCACACAGAATTTCAGAAACTTTATCCAATGTAGCTAAGAAAACTGGGCTAAGAACACAATCCAAGTTACCTGATTCCTGGGCCTGCAATCTTAACAACTCTTTTACGTCATTGTAAGTTGAAATATTTTGAAGCTCCAACTCTTCTCCCTGGAACCACATATTTGTGGTTTCTTTTTTCCTTCCAAAACATAGGTAGTCTTTTTATAAAATAGTTTTGGAGGTACAGATGGTTTTTGGTTACATGGATAAGTTCTTTAATGGTGATTTCTGAGATTTTATTGCACCCATGACCCAAGCAGTTTCATTATGCCTAATATGTAGTCTTTTAGAAAATATTTATTACAAACTGTGCATCCGACAAAGGACTGATATACAGAATATACAAGGAACTCAAGCCAGCAAGAATAAAACAAACAATCCCATCGAAAAGTAGGCAAGGGGCTGGGCATGGTGGCTCACGCCTCTAATCCCAGCACTTTAGGAGGCTGAGGTGGGTGGATCACCTGAGGTTGGGAGTTTGAGACCAGCCTGGCCAACATTGCAATTACAAAAATTAGCTGGGTGTGGTGTCAGGGACCTGTAATCCCAGCTACTTGAGAGACTGAGGCAGGAGAATCGCTAGAACTCAGGAAGTGGAGGCCAGTGTACTCTAGCCTGAGTGATAGACTGAGACTGTGCTTAAGAAAAAAAAAAAAGGAAAGAAAATTGGGCAAAGGAAATACGTCGACAGTTCTAAAAAGAAGATACACAGTCAGCAAACAAATGAAAAATTGCTCAACATCCCTAATTATCATGGTGCCCTTTTGATGACCAATTGTGAGAGGTTATCAAACCCGCCTTGAGTGTAATGGTGTTTCCTGTACTGCCATCTAGAGGACATGGACTCAAATAGACATCAGTTGTAGTTTCTGAGGTCCAACTTCCAAATGATCCTTAACCCTTTACCCTTTATAGCCACTGGCCTCGCTTCTTTTCACGTGGCAGATTCAGGCTTGCATACTTCAGTTGGCAAATTAACATTTTGGGCATTGCATGCTGGTATTGCCTGACAGCTTCTGGTTCAATATTGGCAAAGCCTGCCGTCTTGTCCTTACAGCAATGGTTGTGCAATCATTTGACTATTTAATTTCACTTTCTCCATATTTTATAAAGAGTGGAAAACAAGCAAATTAAAGTGCTGATACAAGTGATAAAAAGCAGTGGTCTCAAATGTAATTGAGACAAAAATAGGGACTATTTAACTGTAATTGGATACTTACTCATTTAAGCTAATTAATCATTTTAAATTGCAAAGGGGGTAAACAAAATTAAAGAACTTGTACAAAATGCTAAACATATTTTTTTTTCAGATCTTAAGTGTGATTAAGGACATATATCTATCCCTTCTGGAATTGAGCCAGTGTAAGTCAGGGTGTTTTCAGTGACAGAAAGTATTTCAAATCATTTAAGCTAAGGGAAAGTTACTGGTCAGAGAGCAAGGATCATAGATCAGTCAGAGTCAAAGAAGAGTTGCAGGAGGCAGGAAGTCGGGATGGGGACCAGGAGTCAGGGCCCACCAGTGTATTCTCTCCATTTCTCTTTCATTTCTGGCTGGCTTCCTTCTGCAGAGAGATTCTGTCCAGATGGAATCTGGAAATTACCATCAGCTCTTTGGCTTTACAACCTTATATTTGGCAACATCATAGACAAGGGATCTTTGTACTCATAAGTGTTTATCTATGAATTCCAGGATGGATTCTGATTGGCTCTCCTTAGATCATGCGCCTCTCCTCTACCAACTGCTGTGTCCAGGGAAAGAGAGTCACTGTGATTGGTCAAGACTGGGTCATATGATCAGAATCAGGAAGTCTCCTAGTCTGTTACTAAAATTAAAAAAAAAAATTGAGGGAAAATATACTAGCCAGCCCCAAATGGGAACTTTAAAGGATACCACTAAACCACGGTGCCGCGCCTCATCTTTCTTTAACGTTTTCACTTTTGACTTTTCTGCACAGTTTTATTCCGTTTAAAAGAAAAACTTTGTATTGATGGTCAGCCATCTGACAAAAATCTCAAGCTACTTTGTTGTATTGACCTCCCTGAATACATTGAATAAATAATTTACATTCTGCACAGGGATCATACAAAACAGGTTTGGCATGGTGGGAATTTGCATCCTCCTAGACTGTCCCTCTCTCTGATTGTGGTTCTCTAGGCAGCAGAGTAACAGCATATGTTGTGAACACCTGGTGGCCTCCATTCCTCATGGAGTTAAGCTGAAAGTTAAAGAGAATGAAAATAGGGCCAGGAACTGGAGGGACTTTGTTGAGTAGAGCCTTCTGGTTTTGAGTGACAAATGTGTTGAGATGTGAAGAAGAGAAATATGTATCCCATACAGATTTGTTTTTCATGTAAATAAGTGTGTTAGCCTCAAACTTTCTGGCATCTCATTATGCAGGTGACTTAGTCATTGACATGCATGCAATTTGCATTTCCTCTTCTCTATGCCAAAAGTTGAGAGACTGTAACTCAGCTAAATTACATACCCTGAGTGCACAAGTAGACTGCCATCTTGAGTGCATTTGTAGATACTGAGGGATACATCCATCCAAAGTGGGGCTTGGATCCTGTTGATTTGTTGCACTGGGCTTTTTAAGAGGATTTTTATCCTATTGGACGACAGGCATGCAGTCCATTCATTTTTCATGTTATAGATGCTCCAGCTAGTCAGGTCTGGGATGAAGGGGTGATATCAAAACTATTTAACACTCTGCGTGCTGTGGCCCATGCCTGGTAATCCCACTAATCTGGGAGGCTAAGGTGGGAGGATCACTTGAGGCCAGGAGTTTGAGACCAGCCTGGGCAACATAGTGGGACCCTTTCTCCATTTTTTTTTAAAGGGCTGGGCATAGTGACTCACACCTATAGTCCCAGCACTTTGAGAGGCTGAGACGGGCAGATCACCTGAAGTCAGGAGTTCAAGACCAGCCTTACCAACGTGGAGAAACCCCGTCTCTATTAAAAATAAATAAGCTGGGCATGGTGGTGCATGCCTGTAATCCCAGCTACTCAGGAGCCTGAGGCAGGAGAATCACTTGAACCCAGGAGTCAGAGGTTGTAGTGAGCTGAGATCATGTCATTGTACTCCACCATGAGCAACAAGAGCAAAACTCCATCTCAAGAAAAAAAAAAAAAAGCTAATGCCTGTAATCCCAGTGCTTTGGGATTTCGAGACCACCCTGGCCAACATGGTGAAACCCTGTCTACTAAAAACACAAAAATTAGCTGGGCTTGGTGGTAGGCGCCTGAGAGGCTGAGGCCAGAGAATCAGTTGAACCCAGGAGGTGAAGGTTGCAGTGAGCCAAGATGCCGCCACTGCACTCCAGCCTGGATGACAAGAGGGAAATTCTGTCTCAAAAAAAAAAAAATTTAAAAAGACCCTATGTAATAACCAGTAAGATGTGGACACTTTACTGGTTATTGCAGTGGATCAGAAAGAATGCTGGCCACGGTCCTGGAAGAGGATCTGAAGGACTTCTGCTCATGGTGTGAGGGATGAACATTTTAGTGTCTGAGTCATGGGGAGATTGGCCATTGGCAAGGTGAGGACAGTCATGTTTTTCTGGCTGGTATATCAAGATTTCAGTGGTTCATCAGCTGGGAAGCCACCGTGGTACATCCCAACTGACAGCCAACTTTTGTACTCATGTAGGAAGGTGAATCTATCCAAATTCTTGGTAGACCTGAGATCATACCCTGGAAGAGCCATCTAAGGAACTCTGGGCAGTGGACCAGGTGACAGTGCAGGGTTGCCTTCCAGAGCGATTCTTACTTGTTTTTATTTTCAAATGGGAATTTGATTTAAGACTGGCCTTTGGTTTTCCCCAGACCTAGGAAGTAAACATTTCTCATTCTCAAAACCCACAAATTAATCATTTTTGCAAATCAGAGCTGAGCTCTGAGCCTCTAACCAGGAGGCCTGAGCCTGCTGGCCTTGGGAGCCAGGATTTGCCAGCGCGCGCTGCTAATCCATATGCATTTGTTCTTCTTGTGGGAGTTCGGGCCCCTCAGGCTTCAAGGGGTGAAGCTCTGCTCACTAATCATAATGCAATATCAGTGTTTTCTGCAAATCCCCTTATTATCTCTGCATCATTAGCAGTTTCTGAGCTTGTCTACAACTAATTTCACAGTGAATCTTATTTCTACCCGATATTTTAAATAAGCTGTCATGCAGGGCAGCAGCTGACACACCGCTGAGAATGAAGCAAATCAACCTAAAGTGGGCTTTCAAGCAGCCTCCAACAATTAGGCTTTGGGCTATCCTGCAAGGTGGGAAAATGGGGCAAGTGTCTAGAACAATCCCTGCCCCCTACCTCAATTTAATAAGTCATGTCTTAGTAGTTAGGGAAGTGTTCTCTAGATCCAGGTTTCCAGGGGGTTCATTGATGCTAAACTCCTTCCCGCAGGTGACCCTTAGCGAGTGAATTGATGTCTCTGAACCTTATATCATAAAGGAATAAAATGTACTCATAGGGTCGTGGTGGGCTTAGCAAGCTATTGTCTATGGTGTGTTTAGTGTAATGCACCTAGACTGCTGAGCACCTAGTATATCCTCAGTAAATCTACTTGTAATTGCTGTTCCTGTAAGTTTATGAATTATTTAACAAGCAACCCTTCCCTTTGTACCTTGGGTTTTTCAAGGCACTGACACCATTTGGCCACTCTCTGTTTCTGATAAATCCAGGAGTTCCCCAGGGAAGCAGATGGGGAAGGATCCCTAAGGGTGGAACGGGAGATGGGTACATCCAGGCAACCGGAAGAGAGAACTCGCATTCCCATGCTGAAGACTGCTGTCCCTGGTAGTGTGGTGAGGAGGGAAGGCAGAAGAGCTTAGCCTCATTCTGGATTCCAGGGGCCTCTCCTGCCCCCTTAGGTGGCATCTGCTACTCCCTAGAGGAAATGACGCTGTTTCCTTGCAGAGCACCAAGCCACCTTTTGAAAAGTGCCTGGGGGTCCAGTGTTCACAGTGTTTCTACTCTGATGATTTTGGAAGTCCCATGACTGTTCTTTTGTTTGGGTAAAATGGTCGATCCCTCACCTCATACGGGAGCTCCTTTTCTAAATGTCTGAAGGCAGCAAGAAACTAATCTTAGCAAATATTACAAGAAATTCCCATTCTTACCTACAGTGCTAAGTACTTTGCATAAGTGATTATTGACTAGCTCTGTGGAAGGGGTGCGGTTGTTACTGTCATTTTCTAGCTAAGAAGAGTGAGGGTTGGAAAGTAGCGTAACTTGCCATCAACGACCCAGAAAAGTGGAAGAGCCTGGGGTCCAACCCAGACATTCAGGTTCTACCACCACTGTCCTGTCCTGCCTTGTGACACAGAGGTGACTAAAGATGCTAAATGTTGCTTGGTCCTTGACAAGGCAGTTGGGGGATGCACAGCTTTAGCAGAGGGATGGCTTCCAGGGAGTGACCATCGTGATTGAACAAGCTGGTGTTTCTAGGGGCCTCCATCGCATCGTCCTTTTCCCTCTGCCTGCAGCTGCCAGAGATACTCACCTACCACTCACAATCCCCAACAAACACAGTGGCATTTTTTGGAGTCTAAAGGAAGAATGGAAAAGTGGGGTTGTAGGAATGAGATTTTGCCTCTACCTTCGTTATTTACATCTGGTATTTGTAAGCTTTTATTCCCTGTAGATTCTAGATAAGGAGGACTGGAATGAGGCAAGGAAGGGAATAGATTTCCAGTTTCCTGTCTGTCTGTCCCCATGGACCCTGGTGCTCTACGTCATGGAGCATGAGTAAGATCCTGTGCTGGTTCAGAGTCATCTGAAGAAGGGAAAAGAGCCGACTTAAGTTCTGGGCCAAGTGGGCTCAGAGAAGCAATAAGACAAGACGTTTTGGCAGTTGTCATTCCTCTGTATGACAGCCTTTTTCTGAGCAAACTTCTATGTATCCTGTGAAACCCAACTCAAATGGCCCCTGCTATGTGATTCCTACAGAAAATGCCAATGCCATTCTCTCCTCCTGCAGGTTGTCACAGAAGGAAGAGCCTACTTTCTCAGAAGAACTGGACCTCCTAAGAATGCTGGGCTTGAGCCTTGTCCCTTCACGAATCCCTTCTCTCGTTTCCATATCTTAATCTGTGAGATTTCCTAGATTCCTCTACTCTAGGGACAAGGTTCTTTTGCATGTGATCCTAAGATGGAATGCACTTTGATTACTCACTTGCGCTTGTCTTTGGCTTCCTCTCATGTGATATGTTCTAGAATTTATGTGTGCACATTCATCTATGTACATAAGGGAATGCCCCTACTAAGTGTACAATTGTGCTAATAAAAAAAACACACACACACACACAAAGGCCTGAATTTCAAATACCTCTGCTGTTATCTCACAAGCATGGCCTGCGGCTATATCTCTTCCACAATTGTATTTTATTTTGCGGGCAGTGTTTTTAAATTTTGGATTACTTATCAATGTTTCAAAACTGGGAGGTTCAACAGAAGTCTTGATTAAATCAAGACTTCTTTTGGAAAATGAGAAGGTCTGGGAGCACAGGGTCCATGTTCCTATATGACACTAGTCAAATGGGGCCGAGTAGTGGCTTTCCCTTTAGAGGGAGCAGGAACTGTGTTTGCCACACTCTCCACCACTCTCTATGATCTCCGTAACACCAAGTGTCAGGGTCAGCTGGCATTCATCATTACTGTAATGCTGCTGTCTCTCTCTTTCAGTCCTGCTTCACCCATGTACATACCTGCCAGGCTGTAGGTGGCTGAGGCAAGAGCCTGATCAGCACTTGGGTGGAACAAGATGACTGAATTTACTGGCTTGTTTCCAGTCCCCTGGGCTGGTGTGGCTCTGTTCTCTTTGTTATGATTGTGAATTTATTCATCTTCTGCCTTTGAAGCCCCACAGCATTAGATTGGTTTTGAGCTGTTTTCTGCTAAAACATGAAACACTATGCTAACCTGACAAGCTAAGCATCTCTTTTGCTTTTTTCTCTGCACAGAGCCTTGCTTTCTAATCAGCAAGCACTGGGCATTGGACTGTTTTTCCCCGTGGTGCTGGGTGCTCCATGTGATAAGGATCTTGTGACTCACCTTTGAGGCACACGTAGGTCAGGGAAATGGGAAGAAGGTAAAGGAAGCTTCTGAATGAGCGGAGGAGTAGAAGTGGCTGCTTATCCAGGTGTGTGACTGGGGCGCCTTCTTCAGCACTGATCAGGACAGCGTCACTCTCTGGAGGGCTGCTCATTTCCAAAGCACCCAAGAATCTATGGAAATGAAGGGACATTTTGCAGAAAAGTTCACTTTAGCCATCAGTCTGACGTTACTGTGAATCAAGGGAGAAAATATTTAATTTTTTGCATGCCCACACAGCATGCATGCACTGGCACACTGGCACATGCATGTATGCACATGCACATCATGCACACACACACATGCACTCCATGCACACACATATAAAAACAGCATTCATGCACACACATGCAAACAGGCACTGCAGGCATACACATGCACACAGACGGCACACATGCACCTGCACACTGGCACATGCATGCATGCACATGTGCTTCATGCACACACACATGTATACCATGCACATGTGCATGCACACACAGCATGCATGCACACACATGCACACACATGTAAACAGGCACCATAGGCATACACACATGCACTACATGCATACACACACATGCACAGCACACATACATGCACACACATGGAAACAGGCACTGCAGGCATACACACATGAACTACATGTGTGCACACACATGTAAATAGGCACCACAGGCATACACACACATGCACAGCATGCATGCACACACATGCATGCATATATACATGCACACACATGCATACACACATGAATGCACATATGCATACCCACTAAGCATACACACACATCTGCACACACATGCATATCATGTATACATGCACATGCACACACAAATACACAACATGCATACACACATGCACACAAACATGCACAGCATGCATACACATGCACACACACACATCATGCATGCACACACATGCAGAGACACTCATGCACACCATGCATACACACATGTACACACTGAAACATATGTACACCACGTATACACACATGTACACACATACATGCACCAACTGACTACCAGTTATTACATAGGCTTTGTTCTAGGTGTTGAAAATACAATGGAAGAGAAAAGACAAAGTTCCTGATATCATGGGCAATGCATTCTTGCAAGGAAAATTAGGCAATAAACTACATACACAAGTAGATAACTGCTGCAGTATCAGTTAGTTGTAAGTGCTATGAAGAACTGGCTATGGGGAGAAAGAGTGATAGGAAGCTGTTTTGGATAAGATTAAGCAGAAAGGCTTCTTCCAAGAGGTAGCTCTTACTCAGGTCCTGGCACAGGGCAGCTGTGCCACCCAGCTTCTGAGCAAGGCCACAGGAGATGCCATTTATTGCAACTGTGCTACAAATGGTACCCCTTGGGGCTGTGCCATGCAGCAGACCTGGCTTTGCAGTGGCTTGGGGACACATGTTTGGGCAGTGAGCTCAGAAGGGCAAATACCTGGAGGCTAGGGCATGTTGGCTGTGTCTGAGGAACAGCAAGGAGCTCAGCAGAGTAAAAACGGGGTCAGTTCTTGGATAGCCGTGAACACCAGTGCATCTCCAACTGTGTGCTCTTCCTGTGGGATTTTCTGTCAGAATCAAGGAGTGCATCACAGAGCAGGGACCATGTGAGTTGCGTTTCACAGGGTGCACAGGACTTTGCTCAGAAGAAGGCTATGGTACGTACATCACTTGGGCATTTGACTAAAATGCAAATTCGAGTTTTGCAGATCTGAAGTGGGGCTTGTGATTCTGCATCTCCAGTGAGCTCCCAGGGGATGCCAAGGCTGCTGGTGTCTGGACCACACTTTCAGGAGCAAGGCTCTAGGGGTCATGGTCTGGACTTAGGAAAACCCACTGAGGGTCTCAAGCTGGAAGTTTATTCTGCTGGGCTGAAGAGTGGTTCACTCTGCAGGCTGTGCGCTCATCAAATCAGTCCAGCGGGGAGCAGTTTTGATCCCTTCACTGCCCAAGCAGGCAAAGGAAGGCTGCCAAGAGAGATAAGAGAGGTTTATTTGTGTAGCTACTCAAACTTGGGGCTGTTTATAGTAGATGAATATCTTTATTTAAGCAGCTGTGCAAATTACCCGAAATACATGAAAGTAATCCACGCGAGATCAAAATCCTTAATTCCAGACCTTTCCAGGTTGATACGTCTTCAAAGAGGGAGGTTTGGTAACATTGTTGAACATTAATTAGGTAACACTTGTGCTGGACTCTGAGGATGAAAAGCCTTCTGCGTGCAAGTGCTTGGGAATGTTGTTCTGAAATGCTGCAATCTGAGGCTGGGATTGAAATGAAAATTTCACACAAGCAAGTGCTTATCCCCATCAGGTGCGGTGATTGGAGATTGTGCAAACTTGAATGTGCCTTGCCATCCCCCCTTCCCCAGCCACGCAGCCTCATGTCCTTACTGAATAGAAGCCGGCAAGCCGATGAATGGGGAATTTACTAGAGGTAATTACAGGAGGGAGGGGGAGGCCCCATGTGCTCCTGGGAGGGGCCTCTCTTCCTTGTCACAAAGGACTGCTTTCCTCTGATGGTGTTCTCCTCTGATGTGTGTCTTACCCAGGACTTGGTTACAGATGTGTTACTACAGGCAGGGTGCTGCCTGATGCCTCTGTGGCCCCTAGAGTAAGAGGGGCTCTATTTAAAAGCTAGGCTCCTGGCCTGTCTCTCCTGTCAATGCCCACTCACCTGCCTGGTCTTCTTTTTCAGTTCCTCCAGGGCTGGGCCAATCTGCCACCTTCCCTGAACATGACTTCCTGGAGCCCTTGCAGGAGGCCAGAAGGTTATGTCCTCATCTTATGATACATTCTTGTTCTTCCAGATCATGTGACATAGGCACAGGCTCCGTGCTCCCTCTGAAAACCTCAGCAGCCACCCTCTAGGCAGATGGTAGCGTTATCATTGCCACTGTAGGCATAGAAAACACGACATCAGAAGCAGGAGGGTGAGGAACTTGCCCAAAGTTACATGGCAAGTTGGGGCAGGTGAGCCCCACTGTTGACCTTGGACTGTCTCTTTGTAAAAATGATGTGGTTTATTGGCTGTCCTTGGTCATCACTTTGTCAGGGCATGGCTTCCCCCTGCTTACTCCCTCTGGGCACCCAGGAAGGTGGCTGAACCTTATGCCACGTCATTTTCTTCTCGATGCTTCATTTGGGATGGAGTTGGCCCCGTGTTCCCCAAGGAATACAAAGTTTCCTGAAACCGTAAAGTGAAGCTTCTCTGCTGAGAGGTGTGGAGGTGCTGAGCATCTGACTTCACACACCCAGCCTAGGAACGTCCTGATGTGTACCCCGCATTGACTGGGGGAGAATGCTTCATGATTTTTTATTGTCAGAACTGCAGAGTCACAGCAAGGTATCTTTAGGTGCAGAGTCTTCCTGTACCATTAAATTATGATTTGATGTAGCAACTTCTGCTTTCCCCAGAGCCTGAGTCGACTTAGATGCACAGGATCATGCCCTTTATTTATGTGTTGATCCTTTGACTGACTTGAGATTCCCCATTCTACTGATGCTTGTGGAAGAAACTTTCCAGCCACTACTGTCCGGGAATCACAAGTTAAGCTGATAATGTGCCAGGCACATTCACATGGGACGGAGCTGAGCTTGCACGCTTATAAACAATATGAATAAAAATTAACTTAAAAATCTTTTGTTTCCCTCTGTAACAATGACATTATACCATCGGGCCTACTTAATTTCTTACATTTGTACCTTTTCAAAAGGGCCCGCTGTTTTACGATGTCAAATGTGACCTTTACAACAAAACGTGCAAACTGCATCGTACACAGAGGACTCTTCGAAGCTGGTAATTTTCATGATGCAAATTTCAGAGCAGAATGAGCCCATTAACCAAATTAGCAATTCATAAAAGCAGAAGTTCATGGTCAGGAAACAATCGCGTCTTTCCATAAGGTATAATTTTAGCCCTTTGTAGAGTTAAAGTGTGTGTTTTTTTTCCTTAAAAAAAAAAGTAAATTGGGGCTCTAATTAAATAGGTTAAGGCTACATATGAAGGAGAATGCAATTTATGTACAGTAAAATGAATTAGGGACTTGAATGGTGCCAGAGATCCTTGATAAGGGCATAGTAACACCACCCTGAATGCAGATGGGTGATTTTGGCCATTGTGCAAAGGAAACGCCTGTGGTGGAGGAAAGGAGAATTCTCTAAGTCTGTGCTAAAGGTGCTTGCGCTCCAGGTGCGTTGAAGTTGGACTGCACATCATGGAGGTAAAGTTCCACCTTACACTCCAGAACCACCCAGTGGCTCCCTCCAACATGAATAGTTGAGGGAGCATCTGAGATGCATTTCAGAAACTCAGACGTGTCTCTGATTTTGAAGCATGTCAGGCTGGGAGACACTAGACTGGTGATGTTTCTGATTCTCAGTTTTTTTCTCCAAAAATTGTGGGGAATAACAATACTATGCATTCTACAATCTTATTCTGAGGGTGAGCTGAAATCACGTCCACAAATAACCCAGGTGTGGCTGGATAATATTCCATTGTATGAATATACTATGTTTTGTACATCTATCAGGACTTTGGGTTATTTGTACCTTTTGCCAATTGTGAATAATACTACTATGAACATTCATATGCAAGTTTTTGTCTGAATACCTGGTTTTTAATTATTTGGGGTATATTCATGCAAAGAATGAAGTGCTCACTTATGCCATGGCATGGATAAACCTGGAAAACATAATGAAGGCCAGGTGCAGTGGCTGAAACCTGTAATCCCAGCACTTTGGGAGGCCCAGGTGGGTGGATCACTTGAAGATAGGCATTCAAGACCAGCCTGATCAACATGGCGAAACCACATCTCTACTAAAAATTGCAAAAAGAAAAAGAAAATAGCGAAGCATGGTGGTACATTCCTGTAATCCTAGCTACTTGGGAGATTGAGTCAGGAGAATCACTTGAACCCCGCAAGCGGGGTTGCAGTGAGCCGAGAGCGTGCCACTATTGCACTCCAGCCTAGGCAACAAGAGTGAAATTCCATCTCAAAAAAAAAAAAAAAAAAAAAAAAAGAAGAAAACATGCTGAGTGAAAGAAGCCTCACACAAAAGGCCGCATACCGTATGTTTCCATTTATATGACGCATCTACAGTAGGTATATGGAGAGAGACGGAATGTAGATTTTTTTTTTTTGAGATGGAGTTTCCTTCTTGTTACCCAGGCTGGAGTGCAATGGCGTGATCTGGGCTCACCACAACCTCTGCCTCCTGGGTTCAAGCAATTCTCTTGCCGCAGCTTCCCAAGTAGCTGGGACTAAAGGCATGCGCCATCACACCCAGCTAATTTTTGTATTTTTAGTAGAGATGGGGTTTCACCATGTTGGCCAGAATGGTCTCGATCTCTTGACCTAGTGATCCACCCGCCTCGGCCTCCCAAAGTGCTGGAATTACAGGCGTGAGCCACCGCGCCTGGCCCAGAAGGTAGATTTGAGGTTGCTGGGACTGAAGGGCTGAGGAGAGCTCCGATGTGGTTTCTTTTTTTCTGTTTTCTTTCTTTTTTTTGAGACAGAGTCTTGCTTGATCACCAGGTTGGAATGTAGTGGCACAGTCTCGGCTCACTGCAGCCTCCAACTCCCTGAATCAGGTGATTCTCCTGCCTCAGCCTCTGGAGTAGGTGGGATTACAGGCATGCGCCACCACACCCAACTAATTTTTGTATTTTTAGTAGAGACAGGGTTTCACCATACTGGTCGGGCTGATCTTGAACTCCTGACCTCCTGATCCACCCACCTTGGCCTCTCAAAGTGCTGGGATGATAGGCATGAGCCACTGGGTCCAGCCAAGGTTTTTTTTTTAAGAGTCGTAATGATTGGGAATTGAATGTGATGTTTGCACACAGCTATGAATATACTAAATGCTTACGAATATACTGAATGGTTCACTTTAAAGTGCTTAATTTTATATTTATGTAAATTGTTATATGAAGTTTACCTAATTTGAAAAAATCCTCATATACACATTGACCTGTTCCTTGATTGTGAATTCCCTTGAGACGGATTCTGTGTGTGCTTTGTTCTGTATTTCATATTACTGTGCATTTACAGATGTATTTTTTGTTCAGAGACAGGATCTCGCTCTGTCACCCAGACTGGAGTGCAGTAGTGCAGTCATAGCTCACGGCAACCTCCATCTCCTGGGCTTAGGCAATCCTCGTGCCTCAGCCTCCTGAGTCGCTGGAACTACAGGCATGCACCACCACATCTGGCTAATTTTTAAACATTTTTCTTGGAGATAGGGTCTTACTTATCCACACTGGAATGCAATGGCATACATCGTAGCTCACTGCAGCCTCAGACTCCTGGGCACAAGTTATTTTCCTGCCACAGGCTCCTGAGTAAACGAGGACTATAAGCATGTGCCACCACAGCTGTCTAATTTCTTTGTTCTCTCTTTTTCTAATTTTTTTTTGGCAGACATGGGGTCTCACTATGTTTCTCAGGCTGGTCTCAACCTCCTTGCCTCAAGCAATCCTCCTACCTCAGCTCCTAAAGTGCTGAGATTACAGGCATGAGCCACTGTGCTCAACTTCTTGTTCCTAGCACATTGCTTGGCATCTTGTAGGCTATCAGTGAAAAGTACTGACCATGACAGTAGCATGCGTTGTGTACATATGGTGTGCAGGAGGAGAATGCAGAGGGGAGACCTGCTCTGTCAGAGAGTTGCAGTGGGCAGCATCCATCAGGGAGGGGATGGCAGGGGTCTGGGCAGGTAAGGGAAGACCCTCTTTATGGAGGGAGGGCAATACTGAGAAAGGGGAGCACAGCAGGTAGCTGCTGTGGAGGCTTCTGGGGAAGGATGCAGATGTCATTCCTGTGTGAGATACACTGTGGGACCCTGTACTTTCCTTCCAAGAAATAATTCATTCTGAAATGCCTGAGGACTCAGAATATGTATGTGTTTTAATGCATCAGTGGACAAAATCCAGCCTCAAGGTGGACGGCTTATTGTGGATTACATATGAGCCCTGGGTTTATGAAGGAAAACAGTGGGATACCAGGAGGTGAGGTCATTTGCCTAGGGCCATGGAGCTTGGAAGAGGCACAGCTGGGATTTAGTTTTACCTCTGCCCAGTGGTGGACATTCCACTGCCTCAGAGGAAATGGTATTTTAGAAAAACTAGGTCCATTTTTTTCTTCAATGTGTCTGCAATTAATTGCCACTGTTAAATAGGATTCTTTGGTTTCATGTTGTCTCCTACTTTTGGTAAAATAGAAACACTGTTTTCTTCTTCACAGGGTTATTATGAAGTCGGTAGAGGCAAGTTATTGCAAGCCGAGGGCACACAGTAGACACTGAACACATGTTGGTCTCTGTCCCCTGGAAACCCCACCTCTTCTCCTTCCTCTTTCCCCATGGCTCCTGTATGGGAAAAGAGAAAAAAAGCAAGAAAAGAGAAGACTTCAGTAAGTCAGTACCTTTTCTGATTATTAGGGTAAGAAGAACTAATCCATGACTTAATGATAAGAACCCGAAGACCCAGGTTCAAGTCTCCATTCTGTCCCTAATCAGCTACAGGGCGTGGTACAAGTTTCTTGGAACAGATTCTGTATGTGCTTTATTTTAAAAATCTGCTTCCCAGAACAGTGATTGGTACCGTGTAGGCTGTTTTGTTTTGAGATAGAGTGACATTCTGTCACCCAGCCTGAAGTGCAATGGCGTGATCTCAGCTCACTGCAGCCTTTGCGTCCTGGATCAAGATATTGTCCGGCCTCATCTCCCAAGGAGCTTGGACTGCATGGATTCACCACTGTCCCTGGCTAATTTTTTTTTTTTTTTTTGGTATAGACAGGGTTTCACCGTCTTGGCCAGGCTGGTTTCTGGTCTTGAACTGCTAATCTCAAGAGATCCACCTGCCTCGGTCTCCAAGAGTGCTAGGATTACAGGCATGAGGCACCGCACCTGGCCACCTTGTAGGCTTTTGATGAGTAACACCAACCACAACAATACATACGACATGCAGGAAGAGAATGCAGGGAAAACCTGCTACGTCAGAAGGTCTCAAGGTCTTGGAGTCTCAGTTTTCATGTCTGGCCAATGAGTATCACAACCTCACTTCCTCAGGTAGTGCAACTAAAAACCCGAGGAAGAGGATGCATGCAAGTGTGATCAGAAGACTCTGGAGGACTGCTCAGGTGTGGTGCACTCTGCCGGAAGAGGAGCAACTGGGCTGACATAGATTTTATCTAGACCAGGGGATTTCAACCAAGGGTGATGTTCCCTCGGGGAATTTGGCAGTGTCCAGTGTCATCGTGGTTATCACACTCGTGGGGAGGGGGAGGTGGTCCTGGCTTCTAGTGAGTGGAGACCAGGGATGCTGCTGTGTGCCCTACGATGCACAGGACACCTTCCACCACCAAGAATGATCTCCCCTAACACGTCACGAGTTGACGTTGAGAAACTCTGATCTGGAGGAAAAAAGAAAAAATGCATTGAGATGTGGGCAGGACAGGAAATTATTGAGGGTGTAGACTTAGTTTTCCTTTTGTCTACCTCCTCTTTTTATTTACACTTAAAAAATCACATGTGTAGGCCAGGTGTGGTGGGTCACGCCTGTAATCCCAGCACTTTGAGAGGTTGAGGCAGGTGGATCACTCGAGGCCAAGCGTTTGAGACCAGCCCGGCCAACATGGTCAAACCCCTCTCTACTAAAAATAAAAAAATTAGCTGGGTGTGGTGGCAGGTACCTGTAATCCCAGCTACTCGTGAAGCTGAAGCATGAGAATTGCTTGAACCCGGGAGGTGGAGATTTCAGTGATCAGAGAAAGCACAACTGCACTCCACCTGGGCGACAGAATAAGACTCTTTCTCAAAAAAAGAAAAATCAGATGTTTAAAGATACATAAAGCTACAGAATATGTATATATATATGTATATGTATTCCTTTTTTTGAGATGGAGTGTTTCTTTGTCACCCAGGCTAGAGTACAGTGGCATAATCTTGGCTCACTGCAACCTGTGCCTCGGGTTCAGACAAATCTCCTGTCTCAGCCTTCCAAGTAGCTGGGACAACAGGCATACAGCAATATGCTAATTTTTATATTTTTAGTAGGGATGAGGTTTCACCATGTTGACCAGGCTAGTCTCGAACACCTGATCTCAGGTGATTCACCTACCTCAGCCTCCCAAAGTGCTGGGATTACAGGCGTGACCCACTGAACCCAGCCAGAAATAACATTTTAAAAATGTATTTCTACCACCCCACGTTAGCAGTTGTTATTGGCATATCCTAATATTTTTAATAAAACTAAAAAAAACATAGACAAACTCCTCCCATTGTCTCCCTCTCTCATTTCCCTTTCTTCCCAGAGATATGCGGCCTCCGTCGTGAATTTATTTTTATCTTTTCTGTCCATTTTTTGGTACTTGACAATTAGCAATATCCACGCACAGAGTGCTGCGTGGATTTACATTTCTCCTTTCAGCAAACACAAATAGAAGGTCGTCATGTACAACTCACTGTTTTCACTCAACAACTGCTTGTGTTGACAACATGTACATGGGGTGGATTTGATCGGGGTGTTTTCAGGCTGGTGGATGGCCCTTGAGCTGAGCTTGTTAGTCCTTCACTCTGTGCAGGTTAGAGAGGGATGTGAACTGCTTTGTCAGAGCCGGGTAGCACTCCAGGTCCCAAGGATGGCCTCCCGGTGGAACATGCGGGGAGGTCGGCCCACGAGCATAGGCAGAGCCCATGCTTTGCAAACGTTACTTTGCTCTGTTTGCAGCCTTGACCATCTGGACTGCTTAAGCAAACACAGGTTTTGAAGGCAAGTTGGAGTCCTCATGGATGAGCTTTCCTCTCAGTAACCTCTGTGGTTTGTACAGGGACTCCACAGCCTCCAGCCCCTACCTCCAACTCCTGGTGAAATCATCCTAAGATGAAGCTCTCAATCTTACCTGAGCAAACAGAGGCAGATGCTTGGGCCAGCGAGGTGGACTCTGACGGGCCCGGGAGATGTGAAGTGCCCCTCTCTGGGCTCTCAGCCACACTCATCATCCTCTTCAGAGGCAGCCGCAGCGCGGGTGGTGGTGTGGAGGGAGGGAGGGAGCCCTGTCGAGGGCCTCTTCCATCGTCCTGGCTTCCTGCACTCGGTGCGGGAGAGGCGACCTGGATGCCCAGTCTGCATTTGTAGAGACAGAAATGGAAAATAAAGCAGTGGCTTCCTGCTATTAAACGGGAGTGTGATTAGTTATAGGAAAATCAATTCATTCTTTGGCTTTGGGGAAGGCTTTTAAGTGTGAAAGGGGATGCTAATCCCCTGGGAAATGATTTTTAAGCAAAACTGCCTTAGTTCTGCCAGCTGCTTAGACAGACACCGGAGGGGAGGGAATGGTAGCTTTTCTCTCCATGTAACAGGGGTTACCAGGAGCCAGCCTTCCTCTCTCTCTCTCTCTCTCTCTCTTTCTTCCCTTGTCTCTCTCCCTCCTTTTCCCTCTCTTCTCCCACATTGATTGAATGTTCACTTTGTGTCTTGTTAAGATGGACACAGTCTTTGTCCTTACGGAGGACGGGGCAGCGGGTGACGGGTGATGAAGACTAAGCCGGGGGCTGGCATGTAGGAAATACCTTTGTGTCTCCCACTCTCTCTGTCTGCTGACTTTCCACCCCTTATTTCCCTCTGCCTTATTTCTCTTTCCTTTTCTTCCCTGTCCTTCCTTGCTGTGCCTTCTCCTCTCTCTTTCCCTCCTCTTCCCCTGGGAGAATTCTTTCTCCTCCTCCCCACTCCCTCCCCCCTCCCCACTCCCCCCTCCCCACTCCCCCCTCCTCCCCCTCCCCCTTCCTCCCCCCCTCCCCTCCTCCGCCTCCTCCCCCTCCTCCCTCTCTTCCTCCCCACTCCTCTTCCTTCCTCCTCTTCTTCTTCTTTATTCTTTTGAGACAGGGTCTCACTGTCACCCAGGCTGGAGTGTAGTGGTGCAATCTCATGTCACTGCAACCTCTGTTTCCCAAGTTCAAGTGATTCTCCTGCCTCAGCCTTCTGAGTAGCTGGGATTACAGGCCCCTGTCACCATGCCTAGCTAATTTTTGTATTTTTAGTAAGACAGGGTTTCACCATGTTGACCGGGCTGGTCTCGAACTCTTGGCCTCAAGTGATCCACTCACCTCAGCCTCCCAAATTGCTGGGATTACAGGACTGAGCCACCATGCTCGGCCTGAATCCCAGTTTCTTGTATAATCGTCCCTGGAGCAACCAACAGCGTGTTGGTTGGAGGACACAGGTGAGTCTCTCTGCCGCCACCCCAGGGAGACACAGAATCCTGCGCCAGGACACCTTGCAGAACCGAGAGACGCAAAGCACAGGTTGCCTTTGGGACCTACATCAGCTTCTGCTTTCCCAGGGTTGTCAGGAGTCGGCGTTTCTTTGGGGGAAATGAGCACCCCTGTCCTGTCATATGTGTGACCTTGTCAGTCACTAGCTTGACCCAGCTCTCCCTCTGCAGTGAAAACTCCCAGTGCCCACCTGTGAGTGAGTGGTTTCAGCCCAACTGAGTCCACACGGATACCCATCCCTGCCTGCTCTTTGTACTTTACTGTTAGATTTGCATGAGGAGTTCTGGTGATGTAATTTCCTCTAAACGATTTGTTGCCCAGTCATAAGCATCCATTTGTATATCAGTAACAAAGTAAACTGATAATAATAATGTTTTTGGGCTGGGCACAGTGGCTTACACCTGTAATACCAGCACTTGGAAGGCCAAGGCTGGAAGATCACTTGAGGTCAGTGGTTCAAGACCAGCCTGGCCAATGTGGCAAAACCCTATTTCTACTAAAAATACAAAAGAGAAAAATAGGCAGGCATGGTGATGCATTCCTGTAGTCCCAGCTACTTGGGAGGCTGAGGTACAAGAATCGCTTGAACCTTGGAGGGAGAGGTTGTAGCGAGCCAAGATCACACCACTGCACTTCAGCCTAGGCAACATAGTGAGACTCCATCTTAAAAAAAAAATGATGCTTTTAATAATGGTGATGATGATGATGATATTGACAGAGCTAACATATTCTGAGAGATTACTAGTCATCAGATACCATTTAGTACTTCATATATATACATACACACACACACACACACACACACACACACATATATATATATCCTGGCTGAGATTGTTTTTAGTAGAGATGGAATTTCTCCATGTTGGTCAGGCTGGTCTTGATCTCCTGACCTCAAGTGATCTGCCTGCCTCAGCCTCCCAAAGTACTGGGATTACAGGAGTGAGCCACCATGCCCGGCCTGTTTCATTTTATTTACTTGTTAAAAAAACCTTACAGGGTAGTTGGTGTCATCAAACCATCTTACAGATGGGAAAACTGAGGTTCATTAAGGTTGAGTGATATGCCCAGAGAGTCAGATCTTGGAGGTGAATGCAGATTCATCTGACCCTAAAGCCTGTGCTTCTAACCACTGGCTTTCCTGCCTTGGTAGCGGAGTTGGAAGGGGATCCTGAACCACGTGTTACAGGATACTGAACATAAATTATTATCTGTAAACAGAGTCCTTCTGCAACTGGAAGGATGACAAGATTATATTAATGTCACCTTCATGGGCTTTGCCAAGGCCATACCATGCAGACCTCCACTCCGGAAGTGTTTGCACATCGTGCTCCCAGCCCCCACCCACTCAGCCACCCAGCATATTCAGAAGCTCAGCTGCAAAAATGGGTGCAGGAACCTGGCTGCATAGAGTGTATACTATGTCCCTTTCAGAGAGGCAGTGAGAAGAACAAAGGATTTGAAGCCAGACAGACTTGAATTGAGATTCTAGTTCGTGACCTTGAGTAGTTTACAGAGCTCCTTTTCTCAGCTCTGCTACCTTGTCTCTGTAAGGTTTCCAGGTGAACGGGTAACTGCCAGGATTCAGGGGTCACTGCGGGTAGCATGATGTGCATAGTACACATGTGATTGGCATCTTACACATCCTTTCTCAAATCGGGAGTGACTGAGCCTCTGTCTGCTCCATCGGGTGCACACTCAGGAACTTTCTGGGCTTCTGTGCAGAGGTGGGATACTGAGCCATGTGCTGGGCTTATTTGCAGAAGGTGGAGTACTAAAGCGTGTGATGGGCTTATGTGCAAAGGTGAGGTGCTGAGCTGTATGCTGCACTTATGTGCAGAAGATGGAGTACTGAGCCATGTGCTGGGCTTATATGCAGAGGCGGGACACTGAGTCATGTGCTGGGCTTATATGTGGAACGTGTGGTACTGAGCTGTATGCTGTGTTTATGTGTAGAGGTGGGTACTGAGCCATGTGTGTGTTTATGTGCAGAGGTGGGTACTGAGCCATGTGCCAGGCTTACGTGTAGAGGGTATTGAGCAGTGTGCTGTGTTTACATGCAGAGGTGGGTACTGAGCCATGTGCCAGGCTTACGTGCAGAGGTGGGTACTGAGCCGTGTGCTGTGTTTACATGCAGAGGTGGGTACTGAGCTGTGTCCCAGGCTTACATGCAGAGGTGGGTACTGAGCCGTGTGCCGGGCTTACGTGCAGAGGTGGGTACTGAGCCATGTGCCGGGCTTACGTGCAGAGGTGGGTACTGAGCTGTGTGCTGGGCTTACGTGCAGAGGTGGGTACTGAGCAGTATGTTGGGCTTGTGTGCAGAGGTGGGTACTGAGCAATGTGCTGGACTTATTTGCAGAAGGTAGGAT
>CAUYQU010031250.1:0-19310 GCA_963574635.1 Cheracebus regulus | reverse complement strand
GTTATTTTCATCCCCTATTCCTTCCTGTCTCCATTGTTAAGCACAATTATTGGCATAAAAGAGGTTTTTAATATCCATTTTTAGACTGTATTCTAGCCTGGGCAATAAAACAAGAATCCCATTCTCTCTCCCTCTTTCTCTTCCTCTTTCATTCATTCTTTTTTTCTTTCTTTTGCTGTTTCTTTCTTTCTCCTTTTCTCTCTTTTTCTAAAATCTCTTCCTCTTTCTTTCTCTTTCATTCTTTTTTCTTTTGCTGTTTCTTTCTCCTTTTCTTTTTCTAAAATCTCTTCCTCTTTCATTCTTTTTTCTTTCTTTTGCTGTTTCTTTCTCCTTTTCTTTTTCTAAAATCTCTTCCTCTTTCTCTCTTTCATTCTTTTTATAAAAAAAAAAAAGAAACACTGTTGGTAATAAGCAAAAGTATCGATTTTTTTTTCCTTTAAACTCTATTGGACTTGAGAAAGTTACCAATTTTTATATACTTAGCTTGGTACGTTGGAAAGAACATGG
Source organism: Cheracebus regulus (assembly GCA_963574635.1). Lineage (NCBI taxonomy): Eukaryota > Metazoa > Chordata > Mammalia > Primates > Pitheciidae > Cheracebus > Cheracebus regulus. The sequence goes on along the minus strand of CAUYQU010031250.1, from coordinate 18,803 downwards.
GCTTTTTGTTAAGACTGGGATTTTGATATTATCCCTAATTTTCCTCATATATGAAATAGGATAAGAATATAGAGTTGTTTCAAGGTTTAAATAGGAGAAAGTATATAAACTTCCTAAAGCATCAGTAAATAGTGAAAATAGAGTAAGTGGCCTCCATACACTATGCATTGTCTTTGTTTTGTTTTGTTCTTCCGTGTATCAATACCATTAATTGATACTATCTGGAAATAATGTCCCAAGGAGCAGGTCTTTATTTTGTTACTATAGTCTTGAAGATTTTGTCTATCCCTTAGCCCCTACCTCCTGTTTAGTCAGAATGTCCCAGAGAAGGGAAAGTAATTGCATCATCTTTTTCTCAACTTTTGGCAGTCTCCTGAATGCCTGCCCCTAGCCAACAGGCCCAGTGCTTCCAGCCTCTGTACAGATGATTTCTAGATTATTTTGAATTTAAATTTATTTCTGTCATGCCTAAACATAGTAAGGAACAGTGAGATATTTTCTGGGAACTTTGGAGTCGTGTGGTGATTATTTTTTGATTATTACAATATCCTAATAACAATAAACTTTAGTTTTAGACATTGGGGATTCAAGTGCCAGATTCTGAAGGACCTTTTTATAGTAAGGAATTTAGATATAGGCAGTGAGGAGCCATTCAGTTTTTAGGAAGGCGGTTCTGATTATAGCAGAGCCAGTATGGAATTGAATGGTGGTAAGAAGGTCAGCCAAAATTTTTACTGATAGATGGTAAAGGCTTAAATAAAGACAGCATTTGTATGAATGAAAGGGAGAGAAGGAGTCAAAAGAAGATTCTAAAGTAGACTTGATATGGGGAAATGAGAAAGAACTCAAGAAGGACTTCAAAGTTTTTAGCTTGATAAATAGAAGTGACATTAATTGATGTGAGAGGCCAAGATGATGAGATGGTTGAAGTTGGGTGCCTATTAAAGAATTCAGATATTAATAATGCAAACATAGATTCTATGTAGTGTATAAATTGTGATGTTCTCAAGGGTTTGTTCCTCATTTCTGTTTTGTTTGCTGTCTCACTCGACCCAGCAAGTAGAGAAAAGGGAAGGTGGAATCGTAATGAGCTCTAAGATTTAATGAGGATGAAGGATAAGGCAACAGTAGAACTTGAGTAGAGGTGCTACAGGTGGGAGAGAGATGCAGGATATGGAAATATGAGAGGAGTCTTTTTTCCCCTTACTAGGATGAGTTTTTGAGCACAGGAATAATGTCTAACTTACTTCAGCATCTTGCATATTGGCATATTGTAGCAAATGCTCATAAGTTCTTGAATGAATGAACGAAATCAGACAAATATAACATCACTGAGTATGCCACAGAGGATAGTTAAAACTGAAGAGATTATCAGGTATTACAAAATAGTATATAATGAGTGCCAGTAGCCTTTTAACCATTTACAGTTATAACTTAGCTTATTGATAAAATTTTAAATCACTAGCATTTTTGTGTATTTTTACACAAACATAAAACACATTATGTTTGTGTAGGCAAAGATAGGCTTAGTTTTCCCAAACATTTCAACTTGAATTCCACTTACTTTTTAGTGTGCTTGTAACTCTATGACTATTGAGAATGAGGGCTGGGGAAAAATCTTTCATGTGGTGATACCTGAGTTTTATTGACAAATGAAATGTGAATATGATTTTTCAGCTTATATTAGAGCACCTTCATCTGAACATTCATTACTTTCTCATGGGTTGCTGTGAAATACATGCTGATTACTTTAAATAGGATTGATGAAGAAAACGTATGGGTATTTCCCTCCTGCTACCTGTTTACCATCCAGTGTAATGGTGATAGAAAATCTAATTCTGAATTTGCCTTGCTTATCAGTTCCTTGTTTTTGATCACTGCCACCCATGGTTTAGGATCATTCTTCCTTCAGCGGACATCTGTGGCTATCCTGTTCAGAAGAGTATGTGATAATTAAGGATAAGAAAGACATAAAATACTCTTCAAAGATACGTTAGTCTGTATTCCCAGCTATTCTGGAGGCTGAAGTGGGAGGATCACTTGAGCCCAGGAGTTGGAGACTGCAGTGAGTTGTGATTACACCACTGTACTCCAGCCTGGGTGGCAGATTGAGACCCTGCCTTGAAAGAAATGGCTGAACATGGAGGCTCATGCCTGTAATCCCACCATTTTGAAAGGCTGAAGATCGCTTGAGACGTAGAGTTCAAAGAAAGAGGAAGGAAAAGAGAAAAAGAGGAGGAGAAGAGAGAGAAAGAGAAAAGAAAAGAAAGGTTAATCCCTGAAATAGTTTATACTTGAGGATATATAGAGTAAGGAAAAAGTTTTCTAAATCTCATTCTACAGAATCTGCCATATCGCTACATCTTTATTTTCCATCATTGTTTCTTCCTACTATCTTTATACCTTTGGCATCTCTTTTGGTGACTACTTTTTTTCTGACTTTTTCCTTTGTTTCTCTGATCTGTTCATTCTTCCCATTTTCTTCTCTTTGACCTCATCTCTTTAGTACAGATAACTAGTCATAATATAAAGTTGAGATTTTTAAAAGTTTTTTTGTAGTGAATACATTTTTATTTTTATAATTTAAAATTCAGATGAGATTGACTTTTTTGGTTCAAAATAATTCATGGTTTTTATAGTCATCTAATACCTGATTTATGATACAGTCATTCTTAAGGAAATAACAAGGAAGAAATAGTTTTCCTTTTCCAGGAGCATTTGACAAATTATGTGACATTTGCTCAGGAATTTGAATCAGCCATTTATTCAAAGGAAGAACTGAATCAGCAATTCTTCCTTTCCCCCTCTTCTTTTATTTTTATTTCACTCATGGATCCCACCTACTTATTTATATATTATATGAAATGCTTATGTATCATAAAATTTTCAACTGTTTTTAGAAAGAGGGTACTATGAGAAAAAATTATGAAGTAGTAAAATGGTTTCTCTAAAATGAAAATGTATCTTCTCATTTTTGATATGGACACAATTTTAATGAGTTTATCTTTGGCGTTCTTTGTGAAATTGTACTGCAATACTACATAAAACTCAGGAAAGTATAGTATTTTCCCAATTCTGGAATTTCCCTTTGACTTTTATGTACAACTCTGCTTCACCTCCCACCATCAAACTCAGCTTGGAAAAGTACATAGAAGGTATGCAGGAGCGGGTGTCAGGAAACTTGGGTTCTAGTCCAAGTGTATAGCTTTGTTTAAATTGTTTAACTTTATTTGGTTTGTCTTTTGGTGTCTGCAATTTCTGAAAGTCAAATCATCTATTTCCAAACAAATACTCTAGTCTGAGCATTTTTCAGGATCAAGATTTTATTTCATATAGTGAATTATCATTGTTCTTTATAATTCCACCATTTACCAGCATTGTAACCTTTGGTAAAGTTACTAAAATTCTGAGGCTTTCTATTCTGTATATGGGGATCATAATGCCTACATTGCAAGATGATTATGAAGCTTAAATTGGATAGTGAATGTGGTTTAAAAGTGTTTAGTTCAGATAGTCTGTAAAGTTATTGTTAAGTGAGTTCTCTTATAATTTCGTTTGACTATACTAGAAATAGCAGTTACAAGCCTCACATGTGAAAAGGCATAAAGTATATGAATTGTATTGATAAAACATTTTTATGATAATTGCACTGAAAGATAACATCAGAATGTTTACATACATTTATTTTTGAGGAAAAATTAAATTTGTATTCAGTGTTTAACTTCATTTCAAAAAATCATTAAAGGGATAATAACATTGGTTATTTGGTTTTACTAGATGCTTTCCTAAGCATCTTACTTTTAGTAATTAGGAAATGTGTTCCAAGTGAAACTTTGTCTAAAGGAACCATTCTGTGGAATTGTTTTGCCTTTTTGGTACCATATTGATGTTTGGATACATGAGGAACTTATACAGCAGTTGTTTAAGTATATTTACTGAATATAAACAGCACATTATTAAACTGTTACATAGTGGTAGCAGATTTATGAATAGTACCTAAAAAGACTTCTGGTGTTTATTTTAATCTGATTTGTGGCATTTGTATGATTAGTATTTTATAATCTATTCATCACTTTAAAAATATGTCACAATAATATCAAGTCTGTACAGTTCTTCATACAGGAATGACTATTTTATTCTTCATGCAATAGATTTAAAGGTCAACACTGCTCTTTTATGTAGGTTATGGGTGCTACATGTGTGCTTTCAGAGCAGTAGTGTGAGGAAGCTTGGAGTGGGATGGCAGGACGGCCTCATCCCTATGACGGTAACTCCAGTGATCCAGAGAATTGGGATCGGAAATTGCATAGTAGACCTCGTAAACTTTATAAACATTCAAGGTAGGTAGAAAACATGTATTTCACATACGAAAGCTCTGCTAAAACTGATTGTAAAGAATACTACTGTATTTGGTTGTAGCAGGTCCGATCAGAGGATGGGGGCTGTTTTACATAACGTTATGAATGTTTGTATGTCTCCATAGATAACTTTTGGAAAAAGATTTCTTTTTAATTTTTTAATATTTGTATTTGCATATTTATTTCTGACTCTAAACATGGTAAAAACCACCCTAGTTGACTCCATGAATAAATGGTATAATTGACTTAATTGGGAACTCTGACATGACAGGTTAGTTATATGTATTTAAAACTCTCTAATAGGAATTTATTTTGTGCTCTGAATTCATTGTATGTGTACCTTACACAGGGTAATATATAGATTTATGTCAGTGTTTACTTCATACATTTTTAACTATCTGAATTTATATTGCTTTATCATCCTTCTCATGAATGAGAACAGTTAATCTTTCTGGAATGACTACTGGCTTATTTAAAGTTTGATGCATGAAAGAAAATTCATTTCAACTTTCAGCCCATCTACCTATTACTTTTAAAACTTCCATTTTCTGCTGTGTAACTTAATGAGGAATACCTCATTTTATACACTTTGTGATCTGAAATTTTAAGATATTAATTGACAGCTCATAAACCTCATATATTACAGGTATGTAAGCAAGTTTTCATAAAGCAAAATATATGAATATTACTTAGGGGATATTATTGAACATTTAACTTACTCGAATATAAAATTCTCCTGACCACTGATAGCAAATACCAGCTTTCTTGAAAAAAAAAGCTATAATATTGTAATGCTGAACTAGTTTTTGTGATTTTGAAGAAATAGTTCAAATACTTTAAAACTTTATGCTATAGCTAGAAAATATGAGTGATTGGTACTTTTTAAGTCTCCTGATAAGATGTTCACCTTTATTGTGGACTTTTAATGTGATGAGGTCTAAAATGTTAATGTTGACTTTTTTATAATTTATAAGTTCTTGACAAATGGTGTTAGTGTTTTTTAGTGTTTTTTTGTTTTTTAATGTTTGTTTATTCTGTGTGTGTGTGTGTGTGTGTGCGTGCGCGTGTGCATGCATGTGTGTCCAAACTGGGGCTTTTTTTCTTTTTCTCTATGTCATGGATATTATTTTGTCATTTAGATTAAAGAGGTATTGGTTTTGCCAGGTGCTCATGCCTGTAATCTCAACACCTTGGGAGGCCGAGGCAGGTACATCACTTGAGGTCATGAGTTTGAGACCAACCTTGGCCAACATGGCAAAACCCCATCTCTACTAAAATTACAAAAATTAGCTGGGCATGGTGGCGTGCACCTGTAATTCCAACTGCTTGGGGAGCTGAGGCATGAGAATTGCATGAACCTGGGAGGTGGAGGTTGCAGTATGCCACTGCACTCTAGCCTGGGTAACAGAGTGAGACTCTGTCTCGAAACAAGAAAAAAAGTTATTGGTTTTACCACATTAAATGTGGGGCTGTATTTATACTATGCTATATATATGTGTGTATTTTTTCAAGTGAATTATATGGTATTCATCATACTTCATGCATTTTTTCTGCTGAGGTACGGTACTGCATTATATAATGAGGTGACAAGGGAGAAAATAAACCATTGTTTTATAAAAGCTACATACATACAGTGGGAAAAATGTATAAAAAGGAGCAGTACATTTTTCATTACTGTTGTTTCATTGTCAATAATGAATACCAAAGCTCTTCTTGATAGCTGTAACATCAGTAACTTTTTAGTGCTGTTTTTTTTTTTTAATTTTTTTTTTATTTTTGAAATGGGTTCTCACTCTGTCGGCCAGGCTGGAGTGCAGTGGAATCATTTCAGCTCACTACAATCTCTCCTTCCCAGGCTTAAGCAGTCCTCCATCCTCAGCCTCTGGAGTACCTAGGCCTACAGGCACATACCACCACCAAACACATTTAATTGGAGCTATTTTTAGGTAGACTGCAGCACCATTAACGTAAAAAAGAAAATAAATACCAGTGAATTGATTTTTTTTTTTAATGGAAAGACTATGAAGTCCTTTAAATACGTTTATTTTTGCCTCATTCATGGAAAATCTACCCAAGGAAGAACTTTTAGAGACCTCCTGTCCTTATATGCTTAGGAATATAGGACGCTTAAAAAATATGATTTGACTTTTAAAAAAGTGTTACTTTTTGAATTGATAGTAAGTTAATTGGCTGAGAGGTTTTAAAAAGTAACAGCAAGTAACTTGCCCTCAGTTCAGGAGCGATTCAAAAGTGTGTCACAGTACTGTTTTAGAATGCTTTAGTATCTAAACTAAAGATACTGTGAGAGGACAGTAAGGCATTTAAACTATGGTAATGAGTTGTAAAATAAGAGTTCAGAGAAAGAATCATTATCAGCTTGAGTAGGTGAAAATGAGACTTGAGCTAATCCTGGATGATTAGAGTATTAGGTAGATGGAGGACATTTCTGGCAGGGACCTTCAGATTACCTTGACTGGATCCGAAGGTAGAGCTCTGTGGATATAGTAGTATTGTTCCCATTTGGCAAATGAAAAAAATGAAATTAGAAAACTTGCCCAGGACCATCCAACTTGCAGAGCTGGGATTTATAAACAAGTTTCTCATTGTTTTTATTTTCAAATTTTAAATAACTTATAATATATTTTAAATACATGCAATATAGAGCAGATATAATGAACTCCTGCTATTCATCACCCAGCTTCAGGTTACCAACTCATGGCTGATTTTGTTTCATCATGCCTCTACCTACTCTCATTCCTTTTTTTGAATATTGTGTATTTTATTTAGGGATGTTTGAATAAAAGAAAACCAGACTAAACACTGGCTTACGTTAGGGGTTTATTTTTCTTATATATAAGAAGTCCAGAGATAGGCAGTGGCAGATACATGTTTAATGTTAGGGTCAAAAATCTCTTATTTTCTTGACTTTCCCCTCATTATCACAAAGTGAATATTGTAGTTCCAGATACCATGTTCATTTTCTAAACAAGAATGAAAAAGGGGACAATGGGAAAAGACTTCATTTATATCAGGAAGTTAAATTTCTTGGAAATTTCTGGCAGATATCTGCTTATAAACCAGTCATTGGTTAGAATTATGTCACATGGTCATCTCTGGATCAAGGAGACTGAGAAATACAGTTTTTAAACTGGGCGCATTGCCACCTTGAACAGTTGGGGATTTAAATCTATTTACATAAGGAAATAAGCATACTTTATCGTTTTAGTTTTTGCAGGTAATCTAAATGTTGTCTTGTTGAAATTTATGTTTTCTTTTGTTCTATTTATATTTTGGAATAGCCTGACTTTTTCTAGTCTTGTTCTTTCGATTTTTTCCCCCACTTTTCCTTGCTGGCTAGGATAAAAATAAAGTTTTTGATTCACAAAAGTAACAGCAACAGTTACTATCTAATGTGTATTTACCATTAAGGTTTGAGAGTTTGGGGACATTGCCTATGGTTTCTGTTCTATCTAAACAACTTTAGGTACTTTTAAAAATCATTTAGTTATTACATTTTATTTCTGACCATTTTCTTTCTTTTTTCAAAAGATTAAAAAATTTAAAAATTGGCACATAATTGTGTATGTTTATAGGGTATGTAATAATATGATACGTGTATCATATAGTGATCATATCAGTAATTAGCATGTCCATCATCTCAAATATTTATCTTCTTTTGTGTTGGGAACATTGAGTAAAAGGTGCTTTCTTTTTTAAACTTTCTTTTGAATGTAGATATATATGTATCTCTTTAAAAAAATTGTTTACAGTTAAAGAAACTAGTGTGAACATAGATGGACTTTTAGGGTGCCTATGATCTCTCAGCAGGTGCATATGATTGAATTGCTTAAAATTTACTAAATTGGCTTAAAAATTCTATTTGTTTATAAGTTGCTGAACTTGTTTCTAGGTGAGTAGTTGTATAGTTTTATAGAGAGTTGTATAGTTATATACTTGTGTGATACCTATATGGAACAGTTTGGTAGCCTGCTGAAGATGTTAAAGATCACTTTAGTTTAAATGTATTTGGCCTGAATTTGTGGCAACTGCTTTTTAAATTATGAATTAGAGGACTCTTTGCTGTTTAAAAAAGAAAAAAGCACTTTTTCTGTATAAGGAGGTTAAAATGTCTAGATAGATGATAAAAGCTCTTAAATATTTGGATTGGGTGGAATATGACCACATAAAACTCAGATCTGCAGTCCGCTCAGGTTACTAAAGATAAATGCATCATACATTCAGTATAGAATATGCCGCAGGGTTTCATTCCCAGATGAAAGTACGCATGCTCGTTTCTCCTGAGACTGCATAAAGTCTGAACGTTCCGGTTTCCGTTTTAAGTCACTTCATAGCCCTAGCAGCAGTTTAGAAATGCAAAAGTTTGGTTGCTTTAAAGAATAGTTCTTGAGTGCATTCTTAATTAGTACAAATATATTTTCTCTTTGATTTTAAAGAGCTGTACTGCCGAGAATGGATACACAATAAAATATTGAAAGGAAAAAGAAAGTTGGCTGTATCCTAGTTTTCTAAACCGTGGCAAGCTGGCAGAGCTAGAATTAGCTTTACAGATGGCATTTGGCAACATATCTACATATCTCTAAGCGCTCAACTCCTGCATTTTGTTGTGCCTGTCTATCAATTACAATATCCAATCACTGCTCAGAGATGGAGAAATGGGACGATCACAGCTCACACGATGCTGTTTTGTTAGAAACGTCAGTGCTGCACAACCCACGGCTGAGTCAGTGTCTGTGAGAAAATAAACTGAATTAATATGTAGGGGGGTTGTATCTTTGAACATTTAAAGCCTAAATACTGCAACAGCATTATTACACAGTAGAGGGAGGAAGCTAAAGGAAGTCTATGGGCAGGTGAGGTAGGGGGAGACTGGGGAATTTTCTGATTGTTCAGAGGAATCTTGAAGATGATGGAAATATCAGATGTGCTAAAGTTTCCTAGTAATGCCCAAGGATGCTGACCTGGCTTTCAGTGCTTCATTGTTTGAAAGAGCAGAGTCCCTTTATACTCTGATTTCAAATTTTTTTTCTTGTTTTTGTGTGTCTACCTTGGCATATACTAAAGGAAGGTGTGTATTCATTTATTACATGATATCTCTGGGTTATAATTATTTACATATATGAATTTGAAAGAAAGATTGAGAGGGATATGTGTGACCTTTGTTTCATTTACGTGTCTAAATGTAAAAGATCATATGTCTGATTTTCAGTTTAATGGCAAGTTACTTAAAATAAATCAAATGTTTTTATTGTTTTTGTTGGTTTGATGCTTTATGTTTTATTTCAAGTAACTTGAGAATGCATTGTGTTTGGTATTGTTTTATATGAATATCATTAAAAAATTTATTTAAGGAAAGAGTAATTTTGAAATAATATTTTTGATGTATTTGAAAATAAAATTCAAGATAAATGAAATAATTGAAATAATTTTCTAAAGAAGGAGTTGAATATATTTTTACATTTGGTTGAATAAAGGATTAATTGAACCATTTATATATAGTATTTTACAGAACTCAGTGTTCTTAAATGATAGAGCTCTAATTGGTTAAAATGGCTATTTCAAGTCAAAGTACCTAGAATCTGAAGATGATCTAGCTACTGCCACTGAAGCAGGGAGTTAATTCGTGGATTATTTAATATTATTTTTCAGTCGCCCAAAAATTTCTAAATAAGATAATGGTTTTTCCTGTGAGATTTTAAAATCTTAACAGGTGATATTGCTCACTTTATTAGGAAATTTTACAACAATTTAAAACATTTTGACGAATGTGTTTTTTTCTTCTGTCTTTGTTACCCTTATCCTACTGATCCTTCATTTTATATGGACTTTTGGGATATACAGCATTTTACATTTACTTTGTTTTTAATGTATTTAAATAGTTTGTAACATTCTTTCCTTGCAGTTTAAGAAAGTTCTTATAATTTCCCCATTTAATTTCTAAAAGTTTGAATGGTCATCTTATAGTTGTCATCACTTATTTATGTAGTTCGGTTCATGGCATCTTGTATTGACTTTTTTGTGGTTTTGAATCCAAAAATGTTTTTCTAAGCTTATTAAATAGAGTTATAAAAGCAGAATATCAAGCTAGACCTTTTAATCTTATACTTTATAGAATACTTTCCCCTATTCTGCTGATTCTTTTAAGATAATAGTGGCTGTCTTACTGTGAAAATGGTACATATTCATTAGGTAAATTTGGTAAGCACAGAAAAACATATAGAAGAAAATGAAAATATGTTTTTTTTACTATCAAAAGAAAAATATTTTGACATATAACCTATTTTTTCTGTGTATATATAAAAATATAAAATGACACATATGCACTTAAAAAGACATTACTGTAGTACTGTTATATAACCTATCCCTTAAAAAAGAGAAATTTAATTATGAACATCCTTTAGTCATGAAGTAATCTTCTGTTGCATAATTTTAAAAGATTACATAATGTTTTATACATATATATTTTGTAATTTACTTCACTAATCTGTTTTTCTGATAATTGATTACAGAAAAGATCAGCATGATTTCACAGCATAAATATCTCCAAAAAGAATACCTAAAGGAGTTAAGTAAAAATGTAATTTTGATTATTTTTTTGACAGAGAAAGATCTTCAGTGTGATTGCACAGTGAACTCTTTAAAGACATGCACATTACTTTTAAAACAAAGCAAATAGCTAAGATAACCATCATAAAATATAAAAAATAAATAAAAAATCAGGAAAACTAGAGCTTGTATGAACTGAGACTTCAGAAAAATGCCAAGACTATCAGAAAAGGCTTCTTATATTACATTTCATGTAAGACGAATAATCAAGGAAAGTATAATAATAATGCATGACAATGAGGGGGAAAAAATCCTTAGCTCTTGAAGCTCCTTTGTCAAAGAGGAAGAGGAAACCACCACCACCTCTAACAGAATAAAAATAAGACAAACATTGATAGGAAGGACATAAAGGCCAATATGAGTATAGAGGTAAAGAATGCATCTAATTAAATTAGTTGTGTTCTGGGTCATTTAAAACATCTTATAAAAGGAACTGCATTCAGCACCTTAAAATTACTGGTATTATTTGTGATCTTTGAAGGTTTTAGAAGAATATAAGAACTGCTAAAAGACGGGAGATTCTGGGCTTGATTTTGAAACAGGTAGGAGATTTTGGAATTAAAAATGGAAAGGACTCATTTATGACTGACTTGAAAAACAGATTAAAAATGATTAGGAATAGGTTTGTTAAAATTAGATTGTTAGATCAACTTAGATTTTTCTCTGATGCAGTTAGTAGACGAGTGACACTGTAATGTATTTGGACTTAAGCTTAGCTTTTGGTAAAGTCATTTGATATCCTTGAGTGTAAAGTGGGGGGAACAATAAGTTAGCTATCAGCTGTTTGTGATAATTAATTAACACAATTCTGACTTTACCCCATTCAGAAATTGATTGATCTTGAAAGGTGGCTTTGTTCTTTGCTTTTGTCTTAATGCTTACATGGAGAAAGCAAATTACCAAGTTTATCAGTGACAATGAGGAGTGAAGGATAGTAAATAATATACTAAATGATCCAAAATTTTTGAGGTTGGATTGTTGTACTACGTTTAGATGAGCTTTTTGGGAGTTTATATGTAAGGCCTAAAAACCACCAGGATACATTAAAGTAGTAGCATGGTTCCACAGCATCACATGAAAAAGACCTGAGGGTCGTTGTTGGCAGTAAACTAGATGTAAGGCAGAAGTGTCATATGGCTTCCCATCTTCTTCCTCACCCCACCCCTTTAAAAATCTCAATTAATGGAAAAGAAGAGTAGAGTAAGTCTGCTAAATGGTATACCAAAGTATTGTTATTTTTAGTTCTGTGTATATTCAGGAGGAAGGATGTGAAAAAGTTGGATACGTTGCCAGTTGAAGGAACTAAGAATTTAAAGAATATCTTGGGCTAGGTGTGATGGCTCATTCCTGTAATCCCAGCACTTGGGGAGGCTGAGGCATGCGGATTGCTTGAAGCCCGGAGTTTGAGACCAGCCTGGGCAACATGGCGAAACTCTGTCTCTACTAAAATTACAAAAATTAGCCAGGCGTGTTGGTGCATGCCTGTAATCCCAGCTATGTTCAAGCAATTCTCAGAGAACTGAGGCACGAGAATTGCTTGAACCCAGGAAGCAGAAGTTGCAGTGAGCAGAGACCACGTCACTGCACTGCAGCCTGAGCAACAGAGTGAGACTCTGTCTCAAAAGAAAGAGAGAAATCTTGTGACAGCTCTGGTTGGATGTTAAGGAATGTTGTAATAAGAGCTGTCTTCAGATATTTTAAGACTTTTCCTTTGAAAAGTAATTAGACTTGGTTTGTGTCAGACTTGTTTGAAGATAGGAGCATGGACCCTGAAATTGAACCCCTTGAATCATATCTCAGACCTAGCACTTAATTAACTATATGATTTCAGACATTTTTCTTAGCTGCGAAGTTTCCATTTTCTCAGCTGTAAAATGGGGATGGTTTTGAGGATTAAGGTGCTCAGTATTGTTCTAAATGCCGAAGTGTTATTGTTGTTATTTGGTCCTAGCAGGTAGAACTAAGGCGGTTGTTTTCAGCCCATGTGATTATGTCCTCTAGTGGGCATTGGCAATGTCTAGGGATATTTTGTTTGGGGAGCAGGAGAAAGTACTAGCATCCTAATGGATGGAGGCCAGGGATGCTGTTAAACATTTTACAGTGCAAACAACAGCCTCTTTACAGCAAAGAATTACCTGGCCCCAAACTCTGAACTAGGATTAGGTAAAAAGGTTTAAGTCTTAATGTTAAGGAAAAACAGCCCAAGACTCAGAGCTTTCCAAGCCTAGAATGAAACTTTTAAAAGAAAAAACAGTTTCCCTTCCCTGTCATTAGTAGTAGGTCAGCCAATTATAGGGGACTTTGTAGATGAGATTTAGGAATTAGTTAAATGTTTGGACTAGATTTTCTAAAAGGTTTTTCCTGAACTTAGATTCTGTGTTTCTGTGGATATTTCTTAGGATAGTTAGACATACTGAATTACAACAACAGCAAATGGCCTCTGATAGAAATTCTCTTAGTCTTTAATTTCATCAATCTAATAACAGTATAGTTTAGATTTTTAATTTTTATTTTAATATTTAGGATTTTAGGCATAATGGAGGGAATTTAATAGAAAAAGGTTGTTTTCAAAAGGTCATTTGGAAGGAGTGATTGTGGGATAGCTGTAATTTCTCTTTAGAAATCTGTTTTGTGGCTGGGCGAGATGGCTCATGCCTGTAATTCTAGTGCCTTGGGAGGCCAAGGCGGATGGATCACGAGGTCAGGAGTTCAAGACCAGCTTGGCCAAGATGGTGAAAGCCCGTTTCTACTAAAAATACGAAAAATTAGCCAAGCATGGTGGCAGGCACCTGTACTTGGGAGGCTGAGGCAGGAGAATCACTTGAACCTGGGAGGCAGAGATTGCCGTAAGCTGAAACTATGGTGGCAGGCGCCTGTACTCGGGAGGCTGAGGCAGGAGAATCACTTGAACCTGGGAGGCAGAGGTTGCCGTAAGCTGAGACTGTGCCACTGCACTCCAGCCTGGGCGACAGGTGAGACTCCATCTAAAAAAAAAAAAAAAAAGAGGAGAGAGAGAGAGAAATCTGTTTTGTGAAAGTAATTCATTAAAATATTCACAATCATTTGATAAATACTTTAAAAACTTAATCTTGCATTTGTACTTCATATCTTTTATACTCCAAAAGTTTTAAAAAATAATTACAAGTTTTAAAAGCATTGCTTGAAAAATATTGGTTGTGTATGCATTATAATATCATCTCAATCATGAACAGTACCAAGAACAGTAACTTGCACAGTGTAGTTATTTGTAATATTTGTTGAATGAATGACTGTTCAGTAGATACACAATAAACCTATCCAACCATTAATTTAGATTTGAACATTTTTAGTAGTGGCTAGCTATTTTTAAAAAAATTTTTCATGGTAGGAAGTTGCTTGAGAATATTCTGTATGCAGTGACTACCAACTTTCAAATTTGTATTTCTATCCTAGACTTTTACCCTGAACTTTAGATTTATGTATCCATAAGTATACACAGACTTATGTACACTCAGATGTATAATAAGCATCTCACTTTTAACATGTCTGAGACATACCTACATTTCTAAACCTAGTCCTCTCACTCTCACTTGTATTCAGTAAATGGAACTTCCATTCTTGCAGTTACTCAGACCAAAATCATGGAGTCATCCTTAACTCTTTTTTTCTCACCTCCTACATTTCATCGGTAAATTTCAGAGGCATATTCTTCAAAATATATAGTCTAGTCCACTCTTTACATATAACTCTGCCATAACACTGGTCTAAGTCACTTTCAGCTCTCACCTGATTATTTACAGTAACCTCTGAAATGGTCTCTTGGTTTTTACCTTTGCCCCCTTTCTCCCATCCTCCCATAGTCTATTTTTGCAGCCAGAGTGATCTGTTGAAGCATAAATTAGATCATTTAACTCACACTTGAGTTCTATCCATTTCACTCAAAAAAAGCAAAAACCCTTTAAATATCCCTTCAAGGCCTGTCATAATCTTGTAGTCTTGCCTCACAAAGCTCTACCTTTTTAACATGGTTGTTCTTGTTTTTTATGCTTCAGCAACCCTGGGCTTCTGGAATGTCTTGAGAAAGGATAACTCTTGCCTCTGGGACTTAGATTTACTATTCCCTTCTGTATTTCATAGTTCTATTTTTTACATTTTTAGGTCTTTATTTAGACATTTCTCCCTCGGAGAATTCTACCTTGACCATTCAAAATGGTGACACTCTTTTTTATTACCCTTCTTTATTTTTCCTTATAACATTTATCAGCATATGTTAGTATCTGGGTCTTCATGTGACTTCAGTTGAAATTCGAAAAGATACTCTTAGGCACTGCTGCTGCTGCCACGGCCTCCCTAGAGTTGGTGACATATCTGGCAATGGGATTTTAGGAAGGAGAGAAAGATGTCAGGATTTAGAAATAATATTGAAATTATTTTTAGGCTTTATGTATTTCTTGCTGAAGTTGTCTTTGTGGGGGTAATCTGGGATTTAAGTATCATTTAAGATATTTTTATGGGAAAAATATATCCAACAACAGACTTATAGATGATGTTTGAGAATTTAATTCTTCAGTTGAGAACTTCCCTTTTCCATAATTAAGCCTTTGTTCCTTGGGAAACTGGCCATATAGTAAGCAGAAGAGCAGAAAGTTTATAGAAGGCTACTTGACCAAACAAAGGAAACAAGAGAGAAATTGTTATTAAATCTATTGAAAATAGATTCAGAAGTTTGATAGCATTTTTTATGTTACAGTTACTGACATTTAATACAGTGCTCAGCAAACTTGTTCTGTATAAGGCTGGATAGTAAATATTTTTGGCTATGGGGGCTACAGTCTCTGTTCTAACCACTCAACTTTGTCATTGTAGTATGAAAACAGCCATGAACAGTAATCATGAATAGACACTGGTTGTGTTCCAATAATACTTTATTTACAGAATCAGGCAATGGGTAGAATTTGGACCATGAGCCATAGTTTGCCTAATCCTGACTTAACACATTAGCGAGGCTTATAAAAAGCAAATCAGTTACTTCAAAAGTGTATTAAAATAAAGTCATTTAAAAGTTTTAGTTTAAAAAAACTGGAACAGAAGATATAGTATTTGTTAGAAGAGTAAAAAATCAGCTAATTTTTCTCCAAGAATAAAAGTAGGATTTAAAATATTGCTTCTTTATTGAGGTCAGATTAATTCAAATGGATAGGAATATTGTCAATGGGAAAAAAACCCACAAACTCAAATTGTTTTTTTTTTCTATAATCTAAATGAATAATCAACACAGACTTCTGTAACCAAGTGTGGGATGGCTTTCCCCACATCCCAAGCAAGTGATCACTTCTGCAGTAGATACTAGGTAGATATCCTTCAATTCAATTCTGACACTATTTTACATAGCATCAGATCCCACAGGTTGAGAACTCAGTTACACAAGATTGTTCTCCAACTTCTGGTTCTAGTTGCAAGTCCCAGGTTCTTTTATCTGTGCTTCTCACCAACTAGCTATAAATTGAGGACCCTACATCCCCCTCCTTGGGTTCCATTAATTTGTTAAAGCAATTCACAGAACTCGGGAAACATGTTTACCAGTTTATTTTAAAGAATGTTACAAAGGATACAGATGAAGAGATGTGTAGGGTGAGATATGGGGGAAGGGGTGTGGAGCTTCCATGCTCCCTCTGGGCATGCCACCCTCCAGGAACCTCCACCTGTTCAGCTATCTGTAAGCTCTGCAAACTGCCCTCGTGGGCCTTTTATGGAGATATCATTGGCTAGGGATGATTGACAACCATACGAAAATGTGATTGGACGAAAGAGGTGTAATCTAATTGTAATAAACTCAGTGAGGAAACCCAGCAAGGTCTGTCTGTTCAGATTCTTGGCCTTTCTGTGCAGCATTTCTCCCTCCAGGGTATGGGAGAGGACTCTTTCTGAAATGAGTGGCCTATGGCCTATAAGCAAACAAAGTAGGTCAGGGAATGTCTTTATGGTCATTTCCATTACAGAGAGGCAGGGGAAGAGTAGAATTTATTTTTAGTTTCTAAGGCTTGCCTTGGAGAAAAAAAGGAGCAATGAAAAGAGAACAGACAAGTGAAGGTCAGAGAAAAGAGATTCTGTTTTCTGAGGCTGCTTCTGAGGCCTAAAATTCCTCCAACATTATAATAAGGGCAATAGGAGTTATGAGCCAGGAAACGTAGACAAAAACGTGTGTGTGTGTGTGTGTGTGTGTGTGTGTGTGTGTGTGTGTTTGTGTGTGTGTGTGTGTGTATTTATACATATATATAACCTTTTATGGAGACATACATGTTTTTTACAGAGATATATATAGTTTTTTCTATTACAGTTTGTGTATTTGTCAACAATTTTCTGATATGAGTGCTACATATATCAGCTCCTTCTGGAAATTTTTTTCTTATATTATTTCTTTGAAAATGTTCTCCCCTCTATTTTCTCTGTTCTCTCTGGAACATGTATTAGTTGAATGTTGACCTCCTTCATTAGTTCTCTCTTTTTTATGCTTTCTTATTTTCCATGTCTTTGTATTTTTGTTCTTTTAAGGATAGTCTCAATATTTTCTTTCAGTCCTTCTAGTGACCTTGTAGAAATTTCTGCTATTATTTTGAATTTCCCAGAACTCTTTCTTATTCTTTAATTTTAAAAAAGTACAGCATTCCTGTCCTTATTTCATGGAGACATTTTATATGTTATTGAATTTATTATAGTTTTGTGTTTTTTTGTCTCCATATTGTTGCTTTTTTTCATTATATATATTAAGCTTTTTCATTGTGAAATAATTTTAGATTTACAAGAAGTCATAAAAAATCATACAGTGAATTCCCAGGTACTCTACTCAGCCTTCTTCAATGATAACATCTTACAAAAGTGTGGTACATTATGAGAACCAGGAAACTGACATGGGTACGATACTAATAACTAAATTATTGACCTTTCTTGTATTTTATCAGTTTTTACATGCACTTTTTCTTTTTTCTGGTACGTAGTTCTGTGATAATTTATTGTATTTATAGATTCATGTAACTCCCACCACAATTGGGATATAGAACTGTTCTATCACCACAGATTCTCTTGTGCTACCCTCCTTTATAGTTACACCTTCTCTCCAACTCTGACCTCTGGCAACCCCTGAACTGGTTCTACATCCCTGTAAGTTTGTCATTTTGAGAACGTTATATAAGTAGAATCATATAGCATATAAACTTTGGGGTTTGGGTTTTTTCATTCAGCTTAATGCTTTTGGATCCATTCGCATTTGTTGCAGATACCAATAGTTTTTTAAAATTGCTGAATAATATTCTATTGTATCGCTCTACTACAGTTTACACATTCAAAACATGGCATGGTTTTTGTTACAAACTTTGCAGTACCATTGGATTTTAAAAACTCTATACATACTAGTTTAGTATTATAAACTTTTTCCCCTTGTAGGAAAACTCCTCTTGTTTCATTGAACAGAGCAGGGCTCTTATGTTTTTCTTCAGTTCTTAGGAACCTGCCTGCCATTGAAAACGTTGCTGTAATTACAGTTTTTAAACAAATTAGGTGACAAAATCATATGCAGAAATTCATACCAGATTGATATTCTAAAGTTTGATGTGAATTGATTTGCTTCTACACTTTATCTTAGCCTAAAGGCTGAGAAGTGATAGATTTGCTTCTAAGAGTGACTATTTTAAAAAGATTTAAAAGTTTTTTTTTTTAATTTTTTTATTGCATTTTAGGTTTTGGGGTACATGTGAAGAACATACAATATTGTTGCATAGGTACACACGTGGCAGTGTGATTTGTTGCCTTCCTCCCCTTCACCTATATCTGGCATTTCTCCCCATG
>CAUYQU010031245.1:0-87845 GCA_963574635.1 Cheracebus regulus | reverse complement strand
CTTACTTAAGGAGGAAGCTCACGGAAGACACACACACACACACGGAAGAGCTAGAAGAAGAGGAACGGCTACCCAACTAGCTTGCCCTTGCTTTGTCACTAATAAAGCCACAAGAACAAGTCCATCGAGGTCGTGTGGTCCTTGCTGGCCGAGGCGCGCGACAATGCACAAGGCCTAGAATAGCTAAAATTATCTTTATAAATAATAATAAAGTGGGAGGAATGACTCAAAACATTATGACTTACTGTATAGCTATAGTAATAAAGAATAGGTGGTATAGGTGGAGAGTTAGACATATGGTTTAATGAAATAGGATAAAGAGTCTAGAAATAGAGTCACATAAGTATGCATGATTGATTTTTTGCAAAGGTGCAAAATCAGTTCAATCCAGAAAAGATAGCCGTTTCAACAAATAATGCTGGAATAATTGAATATCTATAGGCAAGTAAAAAAATCTTTAATCTAAATCTCACTCTTATATAATAATTAATTCAAACTTAATGAATTCAAATGTGTAACATAAAGCTACAAAACTTTTGGAAAAGTAAGGTAGGAGAAAATAATATTCAGTATCTAGGGCTAGACAAAGAATTATTAGAATTGATACCAAAATGTAGAATCCATAAGAGAAAAATTAAGAAATTGAACCCATCATATGTAAGGTCAGGTGAAGAGGAGAAAAAGACAAGCTCCAGACTGAGAGAAAATATTTTCAAAATACATATCTGAAAAAGGACTAGAATCTAAAATATAAAAAGAATTATCAAAACTCAACATTAAAAAAAATTCCGTTAGAAAATAAGCAAGAACATGAAGAGACATTTCACCTAACAGGATATACAAATAACAAGTACATTAAGAGATATTCCTCTCCATTCACCAGTAGGAAATGCAAATTAAAACCACAATAAGATATCACTACACATATATCAGACTGACTGAAACAAAAAAATAGTAGAAAAACCAAATGCTGGATACAAAATTACTGAATCATTTCTACATTGTTGATGAGAATGTAAGATATTGCACCAAATTTGGAAAAGTTTGGTAGTTTAATAAAAGCATACAATTATAATATGACCCAGTATTGAGCTCTTGTGCTCTTATTCTTGGTAATAAAAACTTACATTTATAAGAGAACCCTGTATGCTAATATTCCTAGAAGTTTCATTCAAAATAGCCAAAAACTGGAAACAGATCAAATATTTCTCAATGGGTGAATGGTTACATGCATCTACTAAGCAATAATGTAGAATGAACTCTTGATACACACAATAGCTTTGATGAATCTCCAGGAAATCATGCCAAGTTAAAAACAAAATCAATCCCAAAAGTTCACATATTGTATGATTTCATCTATGTAACACTTTTGAGATGAGATTTTAGAAATGAAGATCGGATTACTGGTTACCAGGGATTAGCGATAGTTATTAAAGAACAACACATGGGAGCTTTGTGATGGAACTGTTCTGTGTCTTAACTCTGATGGTGGATGCATCAAGTTGTACATTAGAAAATTGTGTAGAACTGAATACACACACACACACACACACACACAAATAAGTGCAACAAGTAAAACTTGGGAAGTTTGAACAAGATTAATGGATTGTATCAATGTCAATATCCTGGTGTGCTACTGTACTATAGTTTTGCAAAACTTTACAACTGGGGAAAACTGCATTTGACTACAATGATCTCAATAAAAATTTAATTCCCCACCCCCGCAAAAAAGAAATCATATTCTTGGAAGGAATCCTTGGATACCCTTTTTGCCATAATATGCAAGAAATTCTTTACAATGAAGTGTTGATGATGAAGACAAGTGAAGAGCAAGGAGGCTGTTCCTTATTAATGTCTTCTAACTCTATTCCTTTTTTCCAGATGCGCCATGATGTGTTGTCTTCTGGTCTTTTTTCTCAAGCTCTTCAGAGATATCATCTTTTTTCTCTTCCTGTAGATTCAGATGATCTTTAAGACTTCATATTCAGATTCTTTGCACTCACACTCATTCTCTATATTTTCTCCCATAGAGTAAAGTTTCCAAAATGTGTATCTCCAGGCCTGAATCCTCTCCAGAACTCCAGACTTTCAGCTCTAGCTGCCTTCCTGACATGGTTATTTGTATGCCTAACCATCTTCATCTCATGATAGTCAACCTTTCTCCCTAATCTGCTCCTCCTCAGGTGTTTCCAGCTTACGAAATTGCATCATTAATCTCAATCCAAAAGTACCATCTTTGACTTACAGTTTTCACTCGTTTACATCTCTCACTTATATTTAAGCAGTAAATCCTTTTGATTTAACTTTCAAAGTGTATCCTATACCAGACTAATTTTTGTGACCTTCCTGTCTTAATCAACTTGAGTTGCTGTAACAAAATATCATAGAATGGGTGCCTAAACAACCATATTTATTTCTCATAATTCTGGAGGCTGAAAAGTCCAAGATCAAGGTGCAAGCAGATTTGGTGCCTGGTGAGGGTCCTTTTCCTGGATTGCAGATGACCATCTTCTGGCTATATCCTAATATGGCAGGGACTGGGGGACAGAGGTGGTGGGAGGGGACAGAGAGAGAGAGAGAGAGTGACGAGAGAGAGAGAGAGATATAGATAGAGAGAGAGAGAAGCACACTCTGTTATCACCCTCTTCTTATAAGGACATTAATCCCACCATAAGGTCCTCAGGACCGCATCTAAACTTAATTACCTCTCAAAGGCCCTGCCTCCCAAATACCATTCCTTAGGGTTTAGGGTTTCAACATATGAATTTTAGGGAGACACAAATAAAACACTCCCCTATTACCACCCTAGTCTGAACCATCTTCATCCCTCCCTGGTCTCATTATGAATTATCTGACTGGTCCCTTATCTTCCATTCTTACTCCTCTAGAGCTTCTCTCAATAGCCAGTGTAATAGGTGGGTTTAAAATGTAAATCAGATTATTCCACTCCACTTGCTTAAAACCCTCCAATGGTACCTGTCACACATAGAATGAAATCAGACTCCACACCATGGTCTGCATGATTCCATTTACATGATTATCAATATTGGATGCATATATTATCATTTGTGAAGCCGATGTCCAGGTAAGGTGATCAACCATTTTGGTTTGCCAAGGACAATTACAGCATTGGAAGTGCCATGTACAAGAAATCTCTCTGTTTTGGGTGAACTGGGACAGTTGGTCACCATAGGGCAGGCTACACCCCAGACCAAATAAATCAGAATCTATTGGTGTCCAATTCAGGTGTAAGTATACATATATTTAAAGATCTCCAGCTGATTATAATGTGCTGCCAAATTTCAGAACCATTGCTTCAAAACAGTGGCCTACAAATCTACAGCTCAAAGGATCAAATCATGTCTGCCTTCTGGTTTTGGAGATAAAGTTTTACTAAAATATATCTAAACAACTTTGTTTATATGTAGTTTATGGCTGTTTCCTAGTTACTGAGACAGAATTGAGCTGTCGCCCACAAAGCTAAAGTATTTGCTATCTGGCTCTTAACAGGATAAGTTTGCTCTAAATGATCTGGCTACTGGCTAGTTCCCCAATTTATCTGATTAAGTAGTTTTCCACACAGACCTCTCTTGACCACCATATATAAAATCTTTCCAAAAGCATGCTCTGCTTTATTTTTTATTACCATCTAAAATTAAATTATAGTGTTTTAAAATTTGTTTTTGTCTCTCTCCCCAACTAGAATGTAAACTCCAAGGATAGTATCTTTTTCTTTCTTTTTTTTTTTTTGCTTTTAATAAACGGATACAGTTGTATATATTTTCGGGGTGTATGTAATATTCTAATAAAGGTGTAATAATCAGATAAGGGCATTTGGGATTGTGATATCCATCACCTCAAATATTTATCTTTTCTTTGTGTTGAGAATATTACAGTTCTTCTCTCTAGCTATTTTGAAATATACATTATTTTAAATTATAATTTCCCTACTGTTCTATCAAACACAAGAACTTACATCCACTGTTGTCTCTCCAGTTCCTAGTACAATCATTGATACTTTTCGGATGTTATACAGACAAGTATTGTGCAAATAAATGAATGTCTCTATACTTATGAAAATGGATCTGCATGAAAATGGCTTCCTTTCCTTATCTGTCTGGGAAACATATTCCTTCCTGTAATAATCTACTGACATAGGGTGTCATCCATGACCTTTCTCTGACTCAAATTTTTGTCCTAACCCCTCCATTCCTGTTCTTATCTCAGAAGTATATATGTACCAATTTTCCCTCCTAGATCTACTAGGCATTTTATCTCAGGTGATCAATGAGCTCCTTATATATAAATTGTTAAGGCTTTCATATGCTTATTCTTTCACATATTTGCATTCCACTTATCTATTCCAGTAACTACCACATTTTTGACACTACCACAAAGTTTGAGAAAGGAAGGAAGAGGGTAGGGTAGAAGGAAGGAGGAAAGGAAATAAGGAGAGAAGAGAAAAGGAAAAAAGGAAAGGTATAGCTATGATACAACTTTTATTTTTTTCTAAAAATCCTAATATTTTCTATTATAATCAAATAATAAACATTTTTGTTATTGTTCTGTCCATCTTGACAATATGTGTGTTTCTCCACTTAACTTATAGATTTCAATTTTTTTTCTGTTATATCAATTTATTCAAAGATATCACTTAAAAGAATCAACTTGCATAGCTTAGGAATGTGGACCCTAGCTCTATCAATATTTTGATTCCTATCTTGGTCATTTACTGGCTATCTGACTTTCACCAAGTAACAATATTCTGAGCTTCAATTTCTTCATCAATAAAACTCATAACGCTGTCAGAATCAAATGTGATTATATCTAGCACATAGTATTCCTTCAATAAATTGCTATTATTTGTGATTAACTCATAACTTTTCAGAGTAAGAGATAATTCTACATGAAACTTATTTATTAGTTTTTTTCCTCTCCAGTGGCATTCAAATAAAAATATAAGTGTAAGATTTAAGCTAAACTTGTAACAGAAATAAAAAATTAAACAAGCATTTCAGTATTTTCTGAATCTAGGTTTTTACAAAAGATTTACTTGGAAAATAATTTGTTCTGGTAGATTTTATGGTTAGATGCATCATGGCACTGATCCTTCTGCCTCTTTCATTTTTAAAGCTCCTTTTTATTACTCTTTCAGCTCACACATTTCTTATCGTTCATAAAATTTTCTATTTCAAAACAGTTTAAAAATTTTATAATTACTAAATGAGGCTCAAACATGCAAAAGAAACCCAGGATTAATTTTACTGCTTATGGAAAATTATTACTTTTGATAGGATCCAGTGGTTAAATAACAGATTCTATCCTCTGTATGTCAGAAAAAAATATTTTATACCTCTTTCTCTATCCCCACAACCAGTCTTGATATATTTTCTTGATTTTTCCCTGAAAAAAAGTGTGCACAATTTTTCTTGATGGTCAACATAATACACCAGAAAAATCACACTGCTCACACCCTGAGCTGTTTCCATGGCTATTTAGTAAGATGACTCTAGCAAACTAGAAAATCATGTTTCACAGTCATCATTGGAGTTTATGTATAGACCTATACCTATCTTGTGTCTTAGCTGGGTCACTAAGAACCTATGAAAAGGCTACACAGAAGATTTACAATTGTATCAATTAACATCTGACCTATATATTTTGGCTACCTTATTTTAAAATTAATTTCGCTTCTTTTTTCAGTTTCATTTTTCTCCACAAGACAGTTATTGATCTTAATTTACTTTTCTTGTTTTTATTTTATGTCTCCACTCATTAGGACGGTAAGTATCAGAAAGGCAGGAAATTTTTGTTTTGTCCATTGCACTTTCCTTGAGATCCAGAATAATGCTTGGTACATAATAGGCACCTCACATATTTTTGTAAATTGAATAAATAAAATTGTCATTACCTTACTTTAAATGTTATCAATTAAATACTATTTTTATATTTAAAAACTAGACATATAATTCACTTAGATATTCTTCTACATAAAAGCAACAAAAACACATTGATTATATGTTCTTTTCTACTAATTTATCATCTAAAACATTTTGCCAGTAGAACCTTGGATATTAAAAAGCAACTTAAAAATATGCACACACACACACACACACACACATACATGCACACACATCTATGTATGTATGTATCTATCTATCAAGTTTCTTGATCTACTGGAATCCATATGAATGGCAATATAAGTAATGGCTGATATACCTTTATAATATTAAAATACATAGCATTTAAAATTAAAATACATAGCTTTTAAAATTTACAGTAGTATAATATTGATTTCCCATCTTATCTACATATACATGTATATATAGTCCATCATAATGATTCTGTTGGTTCTTATATTCCTTTTTTACTACCAATTTTTGAAATGAATACATGTGCAAAATGTTCCTGAAAATAACCAACAATAGGAAGAATACATTTAAACACTTCATGGAACAGTAATGAAAAACCTTGTTAGTCATCTGTTTTACAACCAAGAAGAACACAAGTTGAAAACAGTTCAAAGACAGAAATGACAGATAATGCTGACTCCCCTGAGAGTTTATAAGAACAGAAAAACTCTTCCTATTTGTGTGGCATTATATCAATATTTAGCATAATTTAGTGGGACACAAATACAGATCTTCATATTTTCCTCTTCTGAAAAGCCTCTATATTGTTTAAATATCATGTTGAATTAGATTGCAGAACTCTCTAAATTGGCTAAGTGGTTCTACAATAGTGCAACTGAATCTAGGCTGCCAAGCAAGTGCCAACTCAGCATGATTTCTGAATAGTTGGTAAATGAAGCCTCAACATTCTAGAGTTTTAAATGAAAGCACTCTCTTAACAGAAATTATCTCAGAATTACATGTCTGTTACAATAACAATTCTAGAAAAAAACTTTCATATTTGAAAGAGAAAAACAAATATTTTATTAATTAATTGATGAAAAGATAATTATTGAATGTTTTCAGTTAATGCAACATTCACTGTGCTACCTGTTATGGGAAATATAGAAGAATATACTAAAAGCAGATACCATAGATCCCCTTTCCTTAACGGTATTTTAAAAAATAAACAAACCATGGTGAGACCAAATGGCACTGCCAAGAAAGACACGGCTAAATTGCATCATTCATGTTCTCTTGTGGTGCCAAATTCTTTCAGGGGAAGTTCTAAGATTTCTCCTATCTAGAAAGGAAGAGATCTGATCAATTCACTCACAGTAAGAATTTCTGTCTGGTAAGCATTATTTTTAAAACTAGGAGAAATGATCATATCATGACAATGAATCACTAGTGATAAAAGCCCTAATATCAGGAACTCAGGAGTAGAGGGTGTGTCTAACCTATGTGCCTCAGTGGCTCCAACCATCACTCTTTCCTAGCCATCAGTGCCTAGGTGTGGAGAAAGCATTATCATGGACAGGGAGAACCAGAAGCAGAACTCCTGCTATCACAGCTTCACATATGGAAGACCCAGGAGGGGATGTAACTGTCTGAATCATGATAGAAAATAAAATATAATGTATAAACACACAGCAAATGGTGAAATATTCAATAGAACTGTCTTTCGTGAAAGTGTAAACATGCAAATCTTTCATCTAGAGAAAAACCCAGAAAACAAAGATAAACTATCAGCGTATTCTCCTGAAGGGAATCCTCTACTGTCACATCAATGTATGCCTTTCCAATCATGATACTTCTACATGACCTCTCCGTGTGTATCTCTGTGATGGCATCCCAGGTGTGGGATTAATTGTGTGCAATGTATTTAAATGTTGCTCTTCTTGATTTGAATCCACAGATGACACCTGATTAAGTGCCTTCCTGGTGCAAATGGGGGAAAGTCAGTTATTTATGTCCAGTGCTCCATGCCTAGCAAAGCTTGAGGGAATGAATTAATTTGATAAACAAGTATATATTTCAGGCAATGTGCTACGAAATTCAAAGATGAATAAGACAGGATTACTGTGTTGTTTCTTTCTGAGAATAGACACAATAGGGAAAACAATGTGAAACAGATACTAAGAAAGATTTACTCAACATATATTTATTGAACAAATATTAATTTGTTTAGAAAAGTCAGAAATACTTAACGGAAGAGGTGATTTTGAAAACTCTTACAGGAAAAAATGTAACTATTTAATGTGTACTATATTTTTGTAGTAATTTGGATGCTGCTTGTTTTCAGCATTCCATGAAAGTCTTGGTTCTTCCAGCTACATTATTTATACTCAGGAAGGATATCATTTTTCTTTCAAAACTGTGTCAATTGCTAACATACTTGGCATTTTCCAATTTAACACTTGGAATTTCTATTTCTGTGAATAGTAAAAAGCCTGTGATACGTACTCACTTGTGATTTTGATGAGGCACAACTTTGAATCATAGCTTTGTAAGATTGGTGTGTGGAAATGAGTCATGTCGCTAATGCGTGATTCTGGTGACCTCTTATTCTCCACAGCCAGACATGGATTTGTTGCTCTGTATTATTTGTTACCTCAGCAATAACTCTTGTGCCATGAAACTTCATCTAGATATACTAATCATATAATGAGGTATATAATAGAGCTTATTCTATTTTAGTAGTGAAATTAACATTCATAACTTTATAATTTCTGTCCTGTAGTTATTGAATCACTTACATATTGGAAGTCATTTCTTAACAAGTTTAGTTACATTTTAATTTCTATGGGGAATTATATATATTAAAATATCATTAGAAAATTTGAGGAATCACAATAGTCCGCTATTTTCTCAGGCAACATCAAGTGTATTCCATACTTCCCAACCCAAAAGGGCTCAATATATTCTTGATAAATGGGCATGATAAAAGCAGAAATATTATGTTCATTATTTCTTTTTAAAGAATCTCTATAATTTAAATAGTGCAATAATGAATATAGATTGTATGGGCATAAACAACTGCAATTATTTTTTTAAAGCTAAATGGCAAACTACTTATAATAATGATAAACTGCTCACTTGGGGGGTTTAATTCTTAATATATCAGTGAGGACTAGTTTGTAAAATGTCTCATAGACTTTGATGCTTAATAACTATTTAGCATATTCCTTCACTAATGATAAGACAATGATGGAACTATCAAAGGTAAAGTACTTATTACATAAGCACTACAGAGACTTTCTATTTGCAATGATTTCACTGTTACAATTCAAAGGATTTTGAATCTTTGTACTTATTTTGAGTTATAAAAATGTGCTACTATTATGCATGTTGCTATAATTTAATTTTATAAAGTGTTTAATATAAGTAAAAAGACATGACATTTTATTCTAATATCTTAATTTTCTTCTTAAATATGGCCAAAATAATTGTGTTGCTTGGATATATGCACATACCATCACAAGCAGAGAGTAAACAGGTATTCTTCAGTGAAGGTTCCAAAAACTTTCCCTGACAGGGCACTTTTAATGGTGGCTGTTTTTAATAGTGTCTTCTTCTTTTAATGTCGAGGCATATACTACAGAGTGAAAACCTGGTAGATGCATGTAATTGTTATTGTTAATTTAAATTGAAAATTCCAAATAACATGAAAATTCTAGTCTTCTGTATTTGTTTAAATTATTTTCATTAGCTATGTCCACTAGAGTCACATACCAGCAGTTCCCCTGGTTTGCCTACTACCATTAAGTGCTTTTCTTTCTCTGCCAGAACCACCTTGTGTGTATATGTGTATATGTGTGTGTGTGTGTGTGTGTGTGTATATATATAATATATATATGTATATATGTGTATATGTGTGTATGTGTATATATATACATACATATACATATATATATGTGTATATATATATGTGTGTATACATATGTGCGTGTGTGTATATATATACACACACACACACACACACACATATATATATGTGTGTATATACATAATTTTTTTTGGAGATGGAGTCTCACTATGTTGTCTAGCCTGGGCTCAAATTCTTGGACTCAAGCAATCCTCCTGTCTTAGCCTTCCAAGTAACTGAGACTACAGTCCCATGCCACAGTGCTCAGCTTATTTTTCTATAGTAGACTTTTATAGCATTAGGATGAGCTGGAGGTTTTTGTTGGCCGTGTTTTCTTAATGTTAAAAAAATGTGGACACCAACTTCAGTTCTTGCTAGTTTATGCACACAAACACATACAAAATGTCAACTTGTGACCATTTCTTCATGGGTAAGGTTACTTCTGTAGGTGCTTATTAGATAACAGTTTTATATATTCTAATATGCTTCCTTCCTCTCTATTTTGCTAGTCATAGGAAAAGTTAATTTTCTAGCCCTCTGAAACTGTACAATGCTATACTTCCCTTTACTTTTTCCTTATCTTTAAAAGAACTATTGTAATCAGACTAAAAATTCCTTTCAATGTATAAATGCTAACTCCATAGGTTTTTCAATAGTGAAAGGAAAAAAGAATAAATTACCTGCTTCTGCCAGTCTCCAGATACACAAATAAAATAATATATTCCATATTTTACATGTGATAATATATATTTAATTTATGGAAAGGGCAGGTATAGGTAAGAGATGGGTGAGTCTACTCTTAAGGTTGTTAAATGTAACATGCAATTTGAGCAAATATTATTTTATCTCCCAATTGGCCAGGTAATAAAGCATATAAATTATACATTCAAGTTCATGATGACCATGAGTTCTACTGGCCCCTAGATTTAGAATCAGAAAAAATGCCTGAGTTCCTGCCTTTTGATAGTTGTATAACATTGGCATTACTTGTCTTCTTTGAACATCCATTTTTGGTGCTATACATTGGGATTGAAAATATTTCAGATCAGCAGTGTAGCAGTATTTGTTTAAGAGGATGCCTCTTTGAGTTTGATTTCTGGCTCTGCCCTAAACTATGTGATATTGGGCAAATTATAATACTTCATTGCTCTGTGCCGTGATCTGATCATTCACAAAACAAAGATAATAACAGTAACCTACTCCTTAGTATTATTGTCAGGATTAAATGAGTTAGTACATGTAGAATAGTGTCTCTTACACAGTAAATTCTCAATGAGTGTCCTATTTTTATTTTTAACATTATTTTTATTTGGAAGGTTCTTGAAAAAGTTAATCAAAAACAGATAATATTCTGTAAGCATGAAACATCACACAAAGTGGCAGCATACACCAAAGGAATTTTGACATAGCTCTTCTGCATCTATTTTTAAGAATTTTGTTATTGGGCTTCTTTATAACATTTCAGCATCACATATTAATCCCTTAGTAACTTGTTACATTCTGCATTTAGTTTTTGCTTAGCCCCAAAGTATTAAAACAGCTTTTCAAAGCACTAACTTTCCGATTTGGGCACGATTTATTAAAACTTATTATTAATTCACAAAAGTTGGCATCTGACCATGAACTTCTTCAGAAATAATTACAAAGAAAGAGCATTCAGCTGCCTCAAAAATAAATTCAGCTTTCTTTCTAAGAGGGGAGGATTTTAAAATAAAATGTTATTATTTTATCTTTAAATTGATTTGGAGACGTTATAAATTCTGTTTTTTAAGAATCAATCAAACATAATCTCAATTAACTATACACAGAAATTTCAATAAATAGGAATAAGCTTTTAAAAATTACCATGTTGGTCACCACAAAAAAAGAACCTCCACAGAATTAGATATGCCCCTGCACAATATTATAGGTTTAAATATACAACTCATATTCCAGAGCTATTATTATGGTCTCAAAGTCTGAGACTGAAACTGAAAGATGCACTTCAGCTGCAAATATGTAGCAATTATCATGAAATGAACCTCATTCCGCATTCTTGCTAATCACCATGGCAACCTACATTCAATGGATTCTTTCTGGGAAATATTCCAGACTTGATCAGACATTTTTAGTTTAGAAGTTTAGAATATTTTTACTTACTTGGTTGCTTATATTATTGTTTTTAGCAATATATAATGACATTATACAAAGAATGTTCTAGAATATTGAACTAGTTTGAAAATTCCAAACAAGAAGCATATAATAATAATGTACTTAGGTTCAAAAGGCATAAGAATCATTGACTAATTATATTTACTTATAATATTTCATAAATATGTTAATGAATCCATGAGCTTATAATTTAAATACTATATCATAAGTGATCTAAATTCAATATTTGACTACCAAATATATATAATCAAATAAATATATATACTTCATTTATGTACTTTCAATTTTAATATTAAATGCATTGGATATGAGATTGAAACATCCACCAAATGATATTAACAAAAATTTGTCAGCCATTGCAAACAAAAATGTCAATTTTGTCAGTTAAGTATTTTGAGAAATGTGTTGTCTTATGATAAGTATCAGAAGGGTGATGAGTTTTAGTACTAATAAATATCATTTTCTCAGGCCTATTTACATGGCTTGGGAGATAACCTACATGTCAGAATCAGAGAACAAGGACATCTGCTAGGTCCTTAAGGAACTTGTCACCAAGTCCGGCCGTGCTGTCAGGGTCACTGGGAGAGAACTCACAATAAACAGCTTGTTTTTGGATTGAAAGAAAACCAGGAGATAGTAAAGTTACATTGAGATTGATTTCCAGGTATCTAGATCATATAGCTATAGGCCCCAGAGAGCAAGAAGTATGTCCCCCAAGTGGTATATCCATGGCACAGACACTTACCCTGGAGATAAAATTGAGGAAGATAAACTTATTTCTACCACAATTGTTGGTATTTGCTAAAAATGCTTCTGCTGAAATTCTGAGGCCTTTTGCCAGAACCCTATAACTTAGAATTTAACAAATAACATAGCAAATAAGAAAGTTTTATAACCTGAGTTTGAAAGTAACTCGGATGGGGCAACAATGGTATTTTGGGCCTAAATCTACATAAATGGACACGAAAGGTCCAGGGACATAGACTTGCTAAAACACTAAGATTTGATTGGAAGATTATAGGCACACACACACACACACACACACACACACACAC
Organism: Cheracebus regulus; assembly: GCA_963574635.1. Taxonomy (NCBI): domain Eukaryota; kingdom Metazoa; phylum Chordata; class Mammalia; order Primates; family Pitheciidae; genus Cheracebus; species Cheracebus regulus. The sequence goes on along the minus strand of CAUYQU010031245.1, from coordinate 74,880 downwards.
ACACACACACAGACAGCAAATCTAGACATGGACTTTAGACTTGACACAAAATTATTCAAAATCAACCATGGACCTAGATGTTAAACGTGAAACTATAGAACTTTTTGAAGGAGGGATAAGAGAAAATCTACGTTCCCTTGTATTTAGTAATAAGTTTTTAAATATACCACCAAATAAATGCATGATCTATGAAAAAACAATTGATATACTGGACTTTATTAAAACTTCTACTTTGTAAAAGACACTGTTAAAGGGATAAAAATACAGTCTATGGACAGGGAAAAATATTTACTAAACACATAGGTAATAAAAGACATGTATCTAAAATATATAAATAATTCTTAAAATTGATTAATAAGAAAAGAAAAAAATATACAAAATGGGCAAAATATTGAAACAGATACCTCATCAAAGATGTTATACAGATAATACATAAGCATATGAATAAATGCTCAACCTCATTTGTCTTTAAGGAATTGCAAATTTAAACTTTGAGGTACCATGACACAATGATCAGAATGACTAAACTTCAATATATAAAAATAAATAAACAGCAACAAAAATTGCTGACAATACCAGTTGCTGGTGAAGAGGTAGAGTAAGAACTCTCATTCAGTGTTAGTGGTAACGTGCAGCCACTTTGGAAGACAATTTGATGCTTTCAAACTGTCAAAAATAAACAGTCTTACTCTATGACTCAGAAGTGAGTTCCTAAGTATTTACTCAAATGACTTTAAAACTTCTGTTCACATAAAAACCTTCATATGAATACTTATAGTAGCTTTATTTGTAATTGTCCCTAATCAAAAACAATCAAGATATTCTTCAAAAGGTAAATGGATAAACACACTGTGGTACAGCTATATAATAAGATATTATTCAGAACAAAGAAGAAAGAAAAAGAAATAAGCTATTAAATCACAAAAACATATGGATGAATCTTAAATGCATATTGGTAAGTGAAGAAAGCCAGTGTGAACACATACTGTTTAATTACAATTCTTTAACATTCTGGAAAAGTCAAAAGTATAGAGATGGTAAACAGATAAATGGCTGGCAGGGGTTCAGCAAGGAATAGGGTAAGGTTAATAATTGAACCAATGTAATTTTGAGGTAGTCAAACTATTCTGTATGATACTGTAAAAGAGAGTTCAAGATATTAAGTTGGTTCAAAAGCAACTGCAGTTTTTGCCATTGAAAATAATGGCAAAAACCACAATAACTTTTGCATTTACCTAATATAAGACTTGTAGTCTCAGAATATATAGCCTGTTAAAGCATAAAAATTAAAACTTTATGCATCAAAAATTTTAAAAAGTCATTTGGGAAGCTGATGGATCGCAAAATGAAATACACAATGTGACAAAAATAATATAACTATATTACAGATGTATAAAACAATTTCATTAAAGAGACTGGGGGAGGAAAAAGTTGAATAAGTAACTTTGGAAGGGAGTGAAGTCTATAAGGCTAAAGGCAAAGAGAATGCTACATAAAACTACACTCTACTTGATAAAGTTGTTTTCCATGGGTGTATGGGTTAACAATTCTGAAACCATTACATATACTGTACATATGGTAGAATTGGATAATTCAGTAATGAACAGCAGGCTTCTCACTGTTAGAGAGGAATGTTACAGATAAGCCAGGGAGAAGGCTGAAATGATCCATTTGGTAATCAATTAGAGTTGGATATATCAAAGTGAATTCATTCGCTTAATCCAGATATTGTTTCTTATATAAATATTTATAAATATATGTACATATTTATGGTTAAGTATATATGTATATAGGTTATAACATTAATACATCTCATTCATCTATCACCTGAGAAAGCCTAGAAGCAATGACACCCTAGTAGCGGTGAGCAAACCTGGTACCTATATCTTGTTTCTAACACCATGCTCCAATTTAAAAAACTAAATCTTTGCAGAGTTGGCAGATTCTAGGACTGGGTGCAAAATATACAAGATGTCTGGAGCATCTTCTGGTGCCAGAAAGTAAGGAACTACTTGGAAAAATCCCTACATTGGTGGGAGTATATTCAAAAGACATAGGAGCCAACTGAAAGACTTCCCAATGGCCACAGCTGGAAAATTGTAGCAACAAAATAAAGTAGTACTGAATTGTCTTAGCTCAGGCTGCTATAACATAAACTCGATGGCTTATACAACATAAATTAATTTCTCACAGTTCTGGAGTCTGGAAGTCTAAAGTGCCAGTAGATTTTTCAACATTTTTTTGTACTGAGACTTTCTTATTCCAAAGTAGGATCTTTAGACTCATTCTTCTTCTTCTTCTTTTAATCTTCTCTCTCATTTTACATCTCCTTATCTTTTTGCTATATTTGATGCAATAATGCCTCAACTTTGTCTTTCAATGTTTTTATTTTTTATTTCTGCTATTATAATCTTAATTTCCAGACATATTTTTCTTTTTTTCTCTGAATGTGCCTCTTTTGTCACATGCTCTTTTGTCATCGAGGCAATATCTTTTATTATCTCTGAACAGTCTTTGTTTCCTACAAGGTGTTCGTCTTAGTCTGTTTGGGCTGTTGTAACAAAATACTGTAAACTAGGTAGCTTATTAGCAATAGAAATTTATTTCTCACAGTTCTGAAGGCTGGGAAGTCAAGATCAAGGCACTGGCTGATTTGGTGTCTGATAAGGACCTGCTTCCTTGTTCATGGATGGCTATCATCATGCTGTGTCCTCACATGGCAGAAGGACTGACTGAGGGAGTCTTCTGGGTTCTCTTGTATAAGGTCATTAATCCCATTTCATGAATGGGCAGAGCCCTCATGACCTAATCACTTCCAAAAGACTCTACCTCCCAATGTTAATTACATTACGAGATTTCAGTATATAAATTTGGGAAGAACACAAACATTTACTCTATAGCATGGAATATAACCCAAAGTGTGAAATAAATATCTGAGTGTATAATAATGTTAATCAATAGAGGGAGAATAGACAAATCTCCCTTAGATAAAAATTCTAAAATATTTTTGTAGATGTGCTACACTTAAGGAAGTAGAACATAACCCACTCCTTAAGGTGTGAGCTGTGCATAGTGAATTCCTTCTAACGGGAGAAAAAAAAGAGTGAATCAACAGTGAAGAAACCTGACAAACTCTACCTCAGCCAGGTATCAAGTTTAACTTCAACAGTGATTAAGTCATATTGATGTTAAGACTTCTTGATATAAAGTGGTGATAATGGCACTTTACCTCTGTTGTCTTCTTCCTAAAAACCCACAACTGCAGTCTGATCACACACAAAAAAATTAGGTAAATACCAATTGGAGGACTTTTTACAAAATCCCTGACTAGTAATCTACAAGACTACCAAAATCATCAAGTTCAAAATAAAAAAGCCTAATGAAATGATTTCATTCTTTTTTCATAGCCAAATAGTATTTCATTGCGTAGATATACTACATTTTCTTTATCCAATTGTCCATTGATAGACATGTAGGTTAATTCCCTATCTTTGCTATTGTAAATACTGTTGTGATAAACATGAGTGCAGTTATCTTTTTATGTAATAATTTCTTTTCCTTTAAGTAGATATCTAGTAGTCAGATTCCCAGATTGAATTGTAGTTCTATTTTTAGTTCTTTGAGAAATATCTATACTGTTTTGCACAGAGGTTGTACTAATTTACATTCCCACCAACAGTGTATAATTGTTTCCTTTTCTCTACATCCTTGTCAATTTATGTAATTATTTACTTTTTAATAACAGCCATTCTGATTATTGTAAGATGATATCTCAATATGATTATAATTTGCATTATCTGATAATTAATGATGTTGAGCCTTTTTTCATATGCTTCTTGGTCATATGTGTGTCTTCCTTTAAAAAATATCTATTCGTGTCCTCTGCCTACATGGTGATGGTTTTATTTGTTATTGTTGTTGTTGTTGAATTGTCTGTGTTTCTTGTAAATCCTGGACATCAGTCTCCTATTGTATGCAGAGTTTGCAAATAGTTTCTCCCATTCTGCAAGTTGTTCACTCTGTTGATTTTTTGCTGTACAGACCTTTATAGTGTAATTAAGTCTTATTTGTCTGTTTTTTGTTGCCTGTGCTTTTGAGGTCTTCGTCATGAATTCTTTCCATAGAACAATATTGAGATTAATTTTCTCTAGATGTTATTTTAGTACTTATAAATGTACTTAGTCTTTTTTTTTGGGTCCTACATTTAAGTTTGTAGTCCATCTTGAACTGACTTTTGTATAGGGTGAGAGATAGGGGTTCAGTGGCATTCTTGGGTATATGGCAATCCAATTTTTCCAGCACAATTTATTGAAAAGGGTATCCTTTTCCCAGTGTATGTTTTTGTCTACTTTGTCAAAGTTCAATTGGCTGTAGATATGTAACTTTATTTTTGGGTTAACATTATTTTATAAGGCTGATATTCATGCACCTTATAACGAGAAATTCCACATCCAGGTATATGCTTTAGGAAATATTTTCTCATATGCATCAAGGTTTGTATTAATATGTTCTCACATTGCTAATAAAGACGTACCTGAGATTGGGTAATTTATAAAGGAAAGAGGTTTAATTGACTCACAGTTCCACATGGCTGGGGAGGCCTTAAAATCGTGGTGGAAAGAGAAAGAGGAACAAAGCCACATCTTACACAGTGGCAAGCAAGAAGACTTGTGCAGGGGAACTCCCACTTATATAACCATCACATCTCGTGAGACTTATTCACTATGATGAGAATAGCATGGGAAAGACCTGCTCCTATGATTTAATTACTTCACGCTGGGTCTCTACCATGACAGGTTGGAATTATAAGAGCTACAATCCAAGATGAGATTTTGGTGGGGACACAGACAAATCACATCAGGGTCCATACACAAGAATATTCACACAAACACACACAGTTTTTTACAATTATTTTTGAACTGAGTCTTACTCTGTCACCCAGGTTAGAGTTCAGTGGCACAATCTTGGCTCACTGCAACCTCTGCCTCCCAGATTCAAGTTCTGCCTCAGCCTCCTGATTACTGAAACTACAGGTGCATACCATTATGCCCAGCTAATTTTTTGTATTTTTAGTAGAGACAGCATTTCACTATGTTGGCCAGGCTGGTCTTGAACTCCTGACCTCGGGTGATCTGCCTGCCTTGGCCTCCCAGAGTGCTAGGATTACAGGCATAAGCCACGCATCAGACGACAAACACAGTTTGCAATTTTCATTTAAAGACTAGTTAAGTTATATCTGTTTTAGATAAACAAGTAATATCTATTAAAGAACAGCATTCTTAAATAACAAAAGTCATATTTCATCTAAATACTCATTTAATTTTATTTTCATTGTTGATAATATTCCACTGTGGGACTATACCTAATGTTATTTAAACTAGTATAATATATGTAGGCATTATGTCTAGTTTGTGCACATTACAATTTGTGCTTCTGTGAACATTCTTGTGCATGAACCCTGATGCATATGAGCGGGTGTTTCCTATGGCACATATCTAGATGTGGAATTTCTGGTTATTAAGTGAATGAATATCAACCTTACAACGTAATGCTAACTCATTTCTCACAGTGGTTGTTTAAGCTTACTCATCTACTAGCCATGTCCCTATTGATCCATACCTTCTAAAGTAGTTGATACTGTCAAAGTTTCTATTTATTGCTGGTAAAAGTTAAACTGAAGTATAATCCAATTTTAAGGCATTTATTTCAGCAAACAGCAATTCATGAATCAGTCAGCTGAAAAGCATAAGTGTTTGGGAGCCTTCACTAAGGAAACCCAAGGGAAGGCTTTCATAGGACGAATGTGGAATTAAAGAAAATATTTGATTAGTTACAGGTACACATGTGCTTCACTTAATCTATCCTGCTGTAAGTTCCTGGTTATATAAGTTAGTAGCTTCTGATTCATTAATCTTTTTTCATTTTTCTTTAACATAGACATTCATCAGAAATAGCTCAAGTTTCACTTATATTTGCAAATCAAGCAAGGTTAAGGTCAATCATGAGACCTAACTGGCTTTGTTTGCTCAGCGACTCTTCAGGCCTGGTTTCCATTTTAATTCACTTTAACATTGTTTATGTACTAGGTTTAAAAAGGTATCTCAATATGATATTAATTTGCATTTATCTGATCACTAGGGCAGTTGAACCTCACTCCATGTTTATTGACCATATGTTTTTCATTATCTGAAATGTCTTTATATCTTTTGTACATTTTATATTAGATTAATTTTCTCTTTTGTATTTGTAGAAGTTCCTTAAATAATTAATAAACATCGGTTGAGTTATAGATGTTCCAGATATTTTTGGCCAGTTTACGGCTTTTTCATTTTTAATGATATCTATTTATTGAAATGTTAAAGGATAAAAATTCTCACTTTTAATGTGATCCAATTGAGCATTATTTTCTTATGGTAACCACTTTTTTCACAATGTCAAAGTCAGAAATCTTTTCTTATAAAAAATTAAAGATCTTTTAATTACCTTTGAATCATAAATTTATCTTGGATTGGTATTTTTCTATGATGCAAGTTAGAGATCTAATTTTTCTTCCTTCATCTTCTTTCCTAATTATATCTAGTGAGTTATAATTCCACAATTTGCTTTTGGATTCCATAAAGTAACTTTTATCCTTATTTTTTTCTTAATTTAGTTTGAGTTATTTTGTGTTTGTTACTATGTAATCAAATGATCAATCATGAATAAAGTGTAATACATTTCTGTTTATTTACATAGATCATCGTAAGAGTTAAATCTCTGGCGTGGTGACTCATGCCTGTGATCCTAGCGCTTTGGGAGCCCGAAGCGGGCGGATCACTTGAGGTCAGGAGTTTGTGACTAGCCTGGCGCAACGTAGCAAAAGCCCCGTCTTTATTAAAAATACAAAAATTCACCAGTGTGGTGGCGGGTGCCTGCAAGCCCAGCTACTTGGCAGGCCGAGGCAGGAGAATCACTTGGACACAGGAAGTGGAGGTTGCAGTGAGTAGAGATTGTGTCATTACACTCCAGCCTGGATGACAAGAGTGAAACTCCATCTCAAAATGAAATAAAATAAAACAAAATAAAATAAGTTAAATTTAATTTTGGGAAGAGATTAAGTGATAATCTCGAAAAGCAGCATTGTAGATGCTGGGGTCCTCAAATACCAGTTAACATTTAGATTGGATATGAATGCACAGAATACATATTTTGCTTTTAAATTTTGGTGACACATACTTTAAAATGTGATTTTTATTTTGGGCATGCTATCATACATGTTGATACCAATTCTACTGGTTAATGTTTACATTGTTGGCTTTTATGGGTTTGACTTCTATTTTTGTTTGATTTCAAACTAAATTTTATATAAATAATTCTTAATTTGATCAAATCATAGCATAATATAATTTTAATAAGTCAACTGTGTAGAGTACTATTCTTTCTAAAGAGTAACTGACAATTAATGGGGTGGTAAGGATTAAAATCTATAGTTTCTTAAAATAGTAACATCTAAAATTTTAAGAAGAAATATATATTTTGTTTGCATAAACATATCGACATATCAGTCAATATATGTGCTTATTCTGCTTAATGCTTTTTCTACCACCTCTTTATGTTTCTTATATGCATAATATCTTTGAGTTTTTAGGAGTGTTATTAATGTAGAGTGCTTAAAATACCCTCTTATACCTTGCTGGTATTTACTTTATGTTCACCTGCATTTACTGATGCTAAAATATTTTAATAGACAATTCAGTAATCACAAATACGCAAAAATGAGAAAGCCCAAATAATTTTTCAATGGGATTGAACTCTCACATATAGTAGGGAGAAATTTGAATTATACAACTGTTTGCATGAAGATTGGTGCCTTTAAGATTATTATATTCATGCCACAGGAAACTGTGAGACTATATATATGTGTACATATACACAGACACATGTCTATGTCTCTTTCTCTATGTATGTTTGTGTAATATATGATTCCACACACTATATATATAATATATAATATATATATATAATAACTATATATATTTATCAAATGGCATTGTAAGAAAGAAAGAAAAGAATCTTTGCCCATGAAGGACAGAGAAACTTTTTTAAAAACAGTGAATTCTTTTCTTTATAATTTTTGTTGAAACACATTTTAGTGAGTATCAAGGATAAAACAGCTAAAGAAAATAATGAGATAATCAGGCAGTGTTTAATGTGGGAAACAAAAACTACTCTAGATATTTTGGCAAGATATTGCTAATAGAGTAGTTTAAATATTTTACAAAATTGTTGAATGGGGTAAATCAGCAGTTTCTAGGCAGTCTTCTTGGAATGACTCTAATAATAATACAAAGCAGACACACTAGGGGAGCTATCATGTTTGATGTCACCATCCAAAACTTATACCAGTAGTTTTGGTCCCTTTCACAGTCTGCATACAGAGGAATTAGAGGATGGGCACCCAAAGCTGTAAACCAGGTATCAGAGGATACTCTTGCAAATGAATACTGGGACCGATTACAGAGGAACCGTGACCTTTCTTACTGGTGGTGACAGCCCAGAATCACAGAAGGATTGCCTCTGCCTCATTTCCACTTTCTCATGTTTGTGAAAGTACATTTAATTAGTGAAACAACCTACTTCAAAGTCCAGAAAATGTTGCATTTAGCTTTCCAACCTCTTCAAATACAAGGTTGATGAAATACAAACTTAGAATGCCAATGTGTCTCAACCCCTGAGATTAAAACACATTTTACTTATAGGACAAATTGAAGAAAAACACCAAAATACATCCTCAAAGTTATTTTAAGTTAAAGTCAAGACAAAAACTGCAGAATTTACTTCTGACATACAGTAACTGGCATATAATAGAAGGTTAACAGATTTCTGGAATAATTTAATTTGTTTATAAGCTATTAGGGAAACGAGGAGCAAAATGTCATAGATAAAGGATAGTTCATTTTTAACATTCAATTTTAATATTTTGATGATTCTAGAAAACTCATGCTTCTTGAAGTAGTGGATAAGACATTTTTAAGGTTTTAAGACAACAGATGCTAAAGACATAATTTCAAATGGAAGTACATAAATTTAATGTCAAAATGATGTCACAAAACTAAAGCAGAAATTTTGGTTGACGTGCTTACATCACAAATTGATATATTTTTCTCAGTTGATGTAAGATATTAAGGAAGTGGAAAATGGTTGAAAATAAAATTGAGAAAAATCTAAGGATGTATAAAAATAAATAAAACTGATAATTTCTCTCTGATTTTGTTATATTTTCTTATAATTGTTCTTTTCCATAATTTTTTACTTTGAACTATCTTGTATTATAGTTTTGTATCCTGCATTTTTCACATAGCAAAATATTTAAGCATTTTTATAGTATTAATATTATCTAAAATCAACAATACAGTAGCTGCATAGTAATTCTATTATGTGCCCAAAATATAATTTATTTCGCCATTATTCTTGTCAACTAAATAACTAGTAGAGAGGGAGACTCTCTAAAAGAAAATGATATTTAGTTGGGAGTGAGAATTAGAATGAGAGTATACATGGCATAGTAAATTATGTGTGTATTTAAGGAGGTAAAGAAAGAAAAAGGTTTTTAAGGAAAAATGAGGAGGACTACATGTTGTTTTGAGATAATTATTCTTGGCTACAAGGATCAATAACAAGGGTGGTACCTGTTCAGGTTGGACAGGATGTTGCTGGGCAGATGTCCTCTTTGACATATTTTGTGTGTGTTTAGGTTGTGATGGCCTTTGTACAAGACGGTGGTTTTAACAGAGTCTTTTGTAATAGTTCTTATTAGGAGTTTGTGCATGAGAACCCTTTCTTCATGACCATCTCCAGCTCCATTTTTCAATATTTTAACATGATTCTGTTTTGATTCTGATAATTTTCACACTCTTTTGACATCTATTTAGGTTTGTTGCAATTTTTTACCGTTATAAAAAATTATCTCACAGTTTAATAAACTTTTATCTAAATCTACAATTAGTGTAATATCTTTACAAATTCCCTCCCAAAGATCTCTTCCTAATATTTTTAAAGGCTATGCTTTGTAAAACTTCATTCCAAAACCAGATAAGGACACAACAACAGCAAAGAAACTCTGGCCAGGCATGGTGGCTAATGCCTGTAATCCCAGCACTTTGGGAGGCTGAAGTGGAAGAAGCACTTGAGGTCACAAATTTAAGACCAGACAGGACAATATAGCAAGACTCTGTCTCTGCAAAAAAAATTTTAACATTAACCTGGTGTGGTAGTGTGGACCTGTAGTCCTAGCTACTCAGGAGGCTGAGGCAGGAGGATTGCTTGAGCCCAGGAGATTGAGGCTGCACTGAATCGAGATCATGGCACTGCACTCCAGCCTAGGTGATAGAGCAAAACCCTGTCGAAATAAGAAAGAAAGAAAGAGAAAGATAGAGAGAGAAAAAAAGAAAGAAAGAAATAAAGAGAAAGAGAGAGAGAGAGAGAAAAAGAAAAAGAAAGAGAGAGAAAGAGAGAAAGAAAGAAGGGAATAAAGGAAAGAAGGAAAGAAAGAAAAGAAAAGAAAGGAAGGAAGGAAGGAAGGAAGGATACTAGCAATACATTAAAAAGATTACTCACCATGATCAAGTGGAATTTATCCCAGCAATGTAAGGATGGTTCAGCTATACAAATCAATAAACAAATGTGATACATCACATTATCAGAATCAAGAACAAAAAGCACATGATCATTTCAACAGATCATTTCATTTTTTAATTAAAAAACCTTGAACAAAATTAAACATCCCTTTATGATAAGAACTCTCAACAAACTGGTTATAGAAGGAACATACCTCAAAACAATAAAGGCCACAAATCTATCACACTGAATGGGAAAAAGTTGAAAGTCAGATTTCCTTAAAATCTGGAACAAGACAAAGATGTTCACTTTTATCACTTTATTCAACATAATACGGGAAGTTTTAACCAGAACAATAAGGCAAGAGAAAAATAAATGGTATCCAAATTGAGAAGGAAGAAGTCACATTTTCTTCATTTGCAGACATGATGCTATATTTAGAAAAACCTAAAGACTACCAAAACACAGAACGGATGAAAATATTAAGTAAATATGCAGGATACAAAAATCAACATACAAAAATCAATAGCATTTATAAATGCAAACAATGAAGAAATTATAAAAGGAATCACAGAAGCAATCCCATTTACAGTAGCTACAAAAAATATAAAATACCTAAGAATAAATTCAACAGCAGAAGTGAAAGATCTCTACATGTAAAACTATAAAATACTGATGAAAGAAATTGAAGAGGACCCAAGTAAGTGAAAGGATATGCCCATGGATTGGAATAATCAATACTGTTAAAATGTCAATACCATCTAAAGCAATCTACAAATTTAATGCAATCCATACCAAAATAACAACTACATTCTTCACAGAATTAGAAGAAAAAAAAAACCCTAAAATTTGTATAGAGCTACAAATGATCCTGAATAGTCAAAGCAATACCGAGCAAAAAGAAAAAATCTGGAGGCATCACACTAGTTGACTTCAATATATGCTACAGACCCATAGTAACCAAACAGCATGATACTGTCATAAAAACAGACACATAGATCAATGGAAAAGAATAAAGAATCCAGACATGAATCTGTACATTTATAGCCAACTCATTTTCAACAAAGGTGCCAAGATCATATGTTGAAGAAAGCACAACCTCTTTAATAAGTGATGCTGGAATGTAAAGAGATATGTGATCCCAGGTCTAAAGTAAAATAAGTCAGAGATTTTATATTTGGGAACCTGAATATAAAAGATATATATTTGAATAATTGTTAAAGTGTTTTATGGAAACAAGAATACCTTTTTCTAAGAGAAGTAGAACTGATATGGGATTACTGGTAGATAGTTTTAAACATTGATTCTGCAAACAAATGCTAAATTCGGTCTTTGATTTTGACTTACGTAAAACCAAATTTCTTGTATCAGCTAGTGGCTTCAAACTTTCAAATGGTAAATTTACTCTCATTTTTACCTTTGTACTAACATAAGGAAATTATTGCCTTTTGTAATAATATTATATCTGTCATACATATTTTAGAAATATGAAAAAAGCTAGCATTTATGATTGTGTATAGGGGATATTATATTGGCATTTCTATCTGCTCAGTTTTTTCATTTATTCTTAAATAGTAATCACATAATCATAACCCCTTGCATAATAATTTACAATTGAAGATTTAAAAACAGCTTTTCAACCATTACCTTCTTAATCTTTACAACTTGCTCTGAGGGCTTAATGTGGTAACTCTTAGCATTTCTGATTTATAGATGGAGAAAATAAAATAGGCAGGTGAGATTATTTATTTGTAATGGATATTGACTGAGCTGGGAATGAAGCCAGAACTCTGGAGTCTTGTTCATTCTCCAGTTCTGTAGCTTGGTTATGGAACCTAATGATTCATTATTTTAATTGAGTTACAATAACATAGCAAATTATCTGACACCTGACATTCTGTCAAGTGGAACTACACATCTAAAGTTATGTAATCAATGAAGTTAACAATAGCAGTTTAAATTGAGGGCTTTCAGAATCTAAACTAACTCTATCAATGTAAAACACCAAATGGTAATGATGCCATTGTTCATATTTTACTTTATTGTAATGGAAATTTGATAATCTTTGAATGCCTTATGTAAAGAATCAATCAAATGTACCTTATCATTATATAGAATACTATGATTCATAGATACAGCAAATCTATGTTGAATAATATTTAGCTAGCTGTACTTCCATTTTTTTCAACATGCAACTTTAATTGTGATATAATATAAAAACCAAGTCATAGAAAGCTGTTAAATGGGGTCTATAAGAGAACACCAGGCATAGTGGTATTTATCAGGCTATAGTATTGAACAAATATTGGGTTTTGGCCAGTAGACAAGGCCTCTTGTGTCTAAAAGGCAGATAAAGACTTGTAGTATGAAGTAAAACAAAGCTGATTCAAAAATACAGATTGTAGTCTTTGGAAAATCAGACAGCAAAACCCATCTCAACAAAAAATATAAAAATTAGCCAGGCATGGTGGTGCATGCCTGGAGTCCCAGCTACTTGGGAGGCTGAGGTAGGAGATGGTTTTAGCTCAGGAGGCAGAAGTTGCAGTGAGCTGAAATCATGCTACTGCACTTCAGCCTGGGCAAAAGAGCCAGAACCTGTCTCAAAAAAAAGATGATTTCATAAAATTCAAGATTACATATTTTCTACATATTTATTAGCATTTTTATTGAAGATGTGTAGGAAAGATCGAGTATATCCCTTTATAAGGAATACACATGTGTGAACAGATCCTTGAATGGGATTTAATACAGGGCCATTTAATCCAGTGAACCAAAGAAATTGTGATGATCTCTGAGCAGTATTTGAATACCAGGAGAGGCTGCTCTGGTAAGATCTCTCAACAGCATTCTAAATACAATGAAGGTATCCATGTTACTTTTACAGTTGTTTGTTGCTATGAATCCAGTTCACTTATTTCTTCAGTAATTTTTGTATGTATTTTGTATATATTTGTAGGACTGATATATATATATATTGTGTGTGTGTATATATGTATCTATATATATATATAATCAGTTCATATATATATATATATATATATGTGTATATATATATATATTAGAGTTAGTCCCACTGGATATATATATGAATAATTTATGTACAGAAAACCCATAAAAACATGCAAAATAAAGGAAATTTGCTTCTTGTCTGCCTACATTTGCCTTTGGTTCTACACTTAGTCTCCTATGTTGATTTGGTTCCAAAGACTTTTAGGTTGCACTTCCAAAAACTTGATATAGAGATTCTTACTCATGTGTTTATTGTGGGAATGCCTTTAGGAGAGAGTGAAGGAAGCAGGATATGGTAGGGGGAAAATAATTTGGTCTTAGGGTGTCTAGTCTCAACCTACAGTGAAATTTGGAGGGAAATGTACAATAGATTTAGTAAACTAGAGGCAGGTGGAACATTCAATTCAGTCTTTGGTGAAATGCAACTCCAGGGCCCTGGAAGGAAGTAGGGTGTAACTACCCAGTCAGAATGGCACTCATTTAGCTGAGGGAAATTATTTAGACAGGGGAGTAGGTGGGTATTATCAGCCAACACTTGCAATAGCTGGGGAATAGGTACTGATCACCTTAATGAATATTTGGGCAGACATCAATAGTACCACTACAATCCACTTCCTGCTCTACTCAGATTCATTTGCTGGTCACATTATGTTCTCTACATCCAGACACAGCTTCCCTAGTATTCTCGTTTGTCAAAATTTCTGAGAAAATTGACAAGAGCAGCATTAAATTACAGCTGCCACAGCGTCAGTTGATTTCAGGATCGTAATTAATATATCACTCTTCCATTGGATTCTTCCTCCCTTTGACTAGCTTTTATGCTGGTTTATATGACTTGCCTAGGAGGCTAAATAAGACCCTTACCTATAAGTTGTTTGGTTCCTGGTTACTATGTCCTATAAGCCTTAATAGCTCCACTTGTGCTTTTATAGATATAACTGCACATAAGTTATCAAGAGCCACCCAACTGATTACTAAATATATTTTTCCCTGTCCCTATTATATAGCAGCAGCCCTAACTCCTCAGGAAGACCAAAATCAATCGCCTCTGCTAGTATGAGAGCTCATGTCTCTGCTTATTGCTCTAAATGCAGGAGGGGTACAAAATGACCAGACAGCAGACATATTTTTATATCTAGAGGGACTGTAACTATGTATCCTGGCATAATAGTACACCCTTTGGGAAACAGAAACTCTAGACTGACAAAGCCTAAACCTGTAGGGACAGGAAGCACAAATCCCCCAAGTAAGTCTCTAGGAGTAAATGATGATGAACAGGACCACTCCTGCATCTCCCTTTGGTTACTAAACCTATGTTCTCTACCTATTGTGGATCAACACCATAAAATGACAGTTGGTATAACATATATACCACACGGGGAAGGGTAGCACCCCATGCTTGTAGGGGATGGCAACTCCAAGCTGGTACCTCAGCTGTATCTACAAGAGGCTATTTCATTGCTCTCTTGGGCTGGCGGTTTCCAACTGTGCATTACATGGTAGGACTAATTGATTTGATGGTTATATTTCTTTTTTAAGAGAAAAAGTTCCCTTGGTCTGAGGAGATATTATCATGTAGGATATTAATATGTAGGGTACTATATTAGGATATGAAAACTCTGTGAATCCTTGGGAGCTGTGTTTGCTAAATCACTGTGAGGAAGAAAGGTGAACACATATCCAGAAGGTGTATCAATTTTAATCACAAAGAAATGTTGCCCTTTTGAGGTTAGAAGGGGTTCAATGTCATCATTTTTCCACCAAATGTCTGATTAGTCTCCTTATGGGTGGATACTATACTGGGGACTCAGCATTGGACTCTCTTTTCTCCTGACAGTTTGGATATATAATAGGAGGTAAAAGTAGATTAGACCTAGTGAGCGGGGAAGCCTATGGGCTCATGCATAGCTTCACTCTCTGTCAATATGGCTATTCTATTCATGACCCAAATGCCAAAGCCCTGAGGTGGCTACAGTGACTAGATGTTTAATTCTCTTGGTACAGGGGCTTCTTTCTGGTGTATATTGATGTGTTATACAAATATACGAATACCTCACTTTTGCAGCTACTACAGGTTCATCCCCATACTTCTAATCCAAACCTCCTTAGCTTGATCTTACAATGTTGTTTCTTCCAGGATTCTGATTAGTCAGATTAGTAAGAAAAAATATATATAAATTACTTGAAAGACACAAACTACCAAAGCTTACTCAAGAAGAAAGAGATTACTCAGGTTGTTCTACATTTATTAAATAAGTAATTTTTTTTAGTTAGAAAATGTTCTCTCAAAAAAACCTCTAGGCATAGATGGCTTCTCTTGGTAATTAGGCCAGATATTTAAGAAAGGAAATACACTGATTTTACTAAAAACTCTTCCAGAAAATTGAAGAGGAAAGAATACTTTCCAATTTATTCTATGAAGCCAGTATTTTCCTGAGACCAAACTGGACAAGAATATTACACAATAAAATTTAAAATTACTGTCACTCAGGGACATAGATGCAAATATTCTAAACAATATTTTAGCACATTTAATTTAACTTGTATATAATAAAGTTTACGATCAAGCATGTTTATCATAGGAATGTGAGGTGTTTAAAATTAAAAATCAATGTAATTTGCTACATTTAGAAACTGAAACAAAGCAAAATAAAAGCCCAATAGATAGTGACAATTCATTCTAAAAAATTAAACAGTCATTCTAGATGAAACCCCTCAGCAAACTAAGTGTAGAAGATAAATTCCTCAACCTGTTAAGAAATATCTTATAAACATCACACATAATAGTGAAAGAGAATGCTTACCGTCAAAATCAGAAAGAAAGACAAGGAGATCCCTAGTCAACACTTTGGTTCAATATTGTACTAGAAGTAATAGCCAATGCAATTATTTCAGAGAGAGAGAGAGAGAGAGAGAGAGAAAGAGCGATAAAAGGCATCCAGTTTGAACAAGAAGCTAACAAAAGTCTTTATTTACAAATAATATAATTGAAGCAGGATATTTCCCTGACCCTTTCACAGGACTATGCTATGTTTTAAATGTTTTTATTTCCTTCTGAAATTCATGTATTGGAAATTTAATGTCCAATGTGTTATTATTGGGTGGTTGGGCTTTTGGGAAAGTGTCTATGTCAATGAAAGCTCTCCTTTCAAGAAAGGATGAATACCACTTTACAAAATGGGCCTGTGGGAGTGGTTTCCCTGTTCCTGCTCTTCTGCCATGTGAGAACATATTTCTCCTCTCTGGAAGATGCTGCACTGACACCCCTTGTAACCAGAGACCAAGCCTGCCAGCACCTTGACCTTGGACTTCACAGCATCTAGAACCATAAGATATTCTGTTACAGCAGCACAAAATAGACTAGGACAACCTAGTGTAAAGCTACAGTATCAAGACTGTAAAATTTGCCAAAAGATAGGCTAGTGGGTCAACAAACTGGCTAGAAAGCTTAGAAATAGGTCTATATACCCATAGTCAATAGATATTTGGCAAAAGTATAAAGACAACTCTGTGGAAAAAGAGACAGCTTTTCAGGGAAATCATGTTAGAACAACTAGATATTCATACGCAAGAAATTGAATATTGATCCACATCTTGCATAATGTATAAAAATTAACTCATGATGTGTCATGGAACTAAATGTAAATCATAATGACATAAACCTTCCAGAAGAAAGCATAATAGAAAATCTTTCTCATCTTGGGTTTGGAAAAAAACTTTCTAGATACAATATTAAAAGCATGATCCATATAAGAAAATATGTACAAATTAGACTATCAAAATTAAAAACTTCTGATTTTTGGAAGACATTGCTGAGAATAAAACAAAAAAGCCAGAGACTGAGATAAGCGTAGATTACATATCTGGTAAAAGACTTGTAACCAAAGCATATGAAGAACTCTCGAAACTAACATAGAAGATAAAATAAAAATAAAAGGGCCTATTTTCTAACTTCCACTTTCTAGCCAACTGAACTCCATAAATTTATAAGTTTCTGGTATTAACAATTAGCAATCTAGACAAAATGGGATTATGCTAAAAGCCCCATAGATCAGAAATTTAGCCATTTTTCAGATAGTAAACACCATTAGAATATATACAAGGCTGTCTGTCCAAGGAAAAATTGACTTAAGACCTGATTACTCAATCTTTTTGTCATTGCCCCCCATCTACAGAAATGTTTTATACATTTTTTCTAATTGTAACCCAGGAAATTTTTATGCCATAATTTTTGTTATGTTGTATACTATATGTATAGTTGTACTTTATATATAAAAAGAGTAAGATTTTTTTTTTTTTGGTCCTGCGAATTTATCCCTTCCCCAGTTGAGAATCCAGGCTTTGAATGTCTCTGAGGAGATAGTTTCAGACCTCCTGTGAAATCTTTCCTTCCCAGGCCATCCTCTGACCTGCATCATTTTCTCTTGCTTCATGTTTATCAGGAATCTCTTTTTAAAGTCTTACATAAATGTCTACAGTTTTTAACACAAATATATGCATCTATGACTAGCCCAATAATTACCAGAATGTGAACCATCAATAAAGAGTTGAAATTACCTTTATAAAATGTATTGATTATGACCATATCCCCCGTTGATACTCTTACTAGTTTTCAATCATCGAAAGTGATTTGAACCTCTTTATATGTACTTATTAAAGCATGTGTGTAATTTTTTTACACATTTATTTGCTTTTCGTCAAGTCAACTTTCATAGATATTGTATTAGTGGCAGGCTTCAAATTAGTATTTTCTATCCTGAGGATTATCAACTGTTTTTTATTTAATTATATTAGTAAAAACAAAAATCACATGACTGCATTAAAGGGATTAAAATGACGTTTGACATAATATGCAGCTGTTTGGAGT
Organism: Cheracebus regulus; assembly: GCA_963574635.1. Taxonomy (NCBI): domain Eukaryota; kingdom Metazoa; phylum Chordata; class Mammalia; order Primates; family Pitheciidae; genus Cheracebus; species Cheracebus regulus. Next base: position 56,408 of record CAUYQU010031245.1, on the reverse strand, counting down.
AAGACTTTCAGGTTGTCTGAAGACAGCACAGTATAGAGTCTTTCATTTGTCCAGCTCAATGCTAGTGACACACTCCTGAGCAACAGAATGTGGTAGATGTAAAACTCTACCACATCTTTTCTTACAGCCTTAGGAGTCACATGTGGTAGATGTGACTCCTAAGGCTATAAGAAAAGTTGTAGCTTTCAACTGAAATGCTCACACTGAGGAAAGGTCAGCCTCATGTATAATGTGTGACTACCTTGAGACTACCATGCTGTGAGACAGCCTGAGTTAGCTACGTATAGCTATCCTGCAGAGAGAGACCCCCGGGTAGCTCCGATCTATTCTATTCATCCCAGTTAAGGTGCTTGGCATGGCAATAAAAATTTATCTTCAGCATGTAGCCCCATCTAGTCTTCAAAAGACACCAGCCTCAGCCACCAGTTGATTATAACCACCTGCGAGACCCACATTGAATTTCACAGCTGAGCCCTGGCAGCACACAGAACCACTGGAGGTAAGCGTTGATGTTGAAGTCACTGTGTTTTTAGGGTGGTTTGTTGGGCAGTAGTAGATAACTGAAACACTGGAAGAGAGGGTAAGTCCTCACTTAGCATTGATAATGGGTATGGTGTTCTGTTAGCTTGATGATACTTCCAGTCTACTCACAAGTCATTTCATTTTCTTTCAAAATTTACTATTGGCCTTCTTGAAATGCAACATGCATTTGGATTAGCAGCTCTTTTTCATCACAATAATGAGCCTTCAGAAAGGATATTTTTGCCAGACCCAGTTATCAGTGACTACTTTCTGATATTGCCATATCATATCTGGCTAGATGGAGATGCATGCTGATTTGGCCACCATCTATGTTGTTGCTCTTATGCATTTGTAGCATGGGCACAATTTAGGTATATGATAAACACCCAAAATATCGGGTGTTTCGTAAAACTTCAGATGGACAGGTTCTACGGTATACAGCTATGTTATTCCTATTTCTCATTCTTCTCAGGGCTCTCTTGGTTCTATTTCTACTTTCCCAAAAGTTATCCAGTCTACCGTCACACTTGATAGGGTCAAAATAGAAAAGCTAGCTGTGGCACATGAGACAGCCAAGAGTATGTGCTTCTTATAATTCCCAGGCAACTCCTTTAGTAGTGTGCTGCCATCTTGATTAACTGACACACAGTATGCAGATGCTAAACTCTTCATCAACCCATGCTTTGTGTAATTCACAGGGGATTTAGTTCTCTGGTTATCTGAAAAAGAACCAAGTAGTAAATATAGTCCATAAATAGTCAAATGGTAGCTACAATTAATTAGCAATTCTAATTGGCTGTTGGTCAGTTGAGTCACCAGGGGGCACTGTATAACATCTTTTCTGAACTTGTTCAGGTGGAGTCCAGGCAAGAGCTGGTAAATAAGCATGAATTTAATTTTTCTTCTCTGCAGAAAACAGATCAGGTGATTTCTCCGAGCATTGGCCATTCATCAAAATATAATCTGACAGAAATAGCTGCGAGTATTACTCTCCTGTTTTGAGATGCTCTTGTGGGAATAATATGATCACATCCTTTCCCGGGGTTTTGATTCATTTATGCCTCCTTTCTACTTGCCATAATCTTTATTGCTTCCCGTTATTACTCATTTTATCCTAAACCTTCTTCCCTGGTGGGAGAATTTGATTCAACAGTACCACTTACTCAAACATCAGACTGTAATATTTGCTATGCCAAGGCCTCTCTCCATGGCACTATTGAACAAAAGGAGTCATTTCTCAAAAGGTATATCAGGGCCAAAGACTTTGGCCCCTTAAAGCTTTGCTGAAAATTACTCATATGAGACAGATTGATGAATAGGAGGAAAGGTATACAAATTTATTTAATGTGTACACACAGAATGATATCTTCAGAAAGAAGACCCAAATTATCCATTTTAATGCTTAGGTTCAACAAAGTATAAACAGCCATGTAGAAATATGATTGGACAGAAAGATGTACTCTAATGCTAACAGATTGTTGAATGGGGGAAGTCCAGCAAGGGTCGCCAGTCTAGAATCTTCTTGACCTCTCTGAGCATGCATTCCTTCCTTCTGGGTGCGGGGCAAGACTTCTCTGGAATGAGGGTCTTATGACCTACAGTCAAATAAGGTAGGTCAGATCATCTCTTTATGGCCAAGTTTTACACAGATAGGACAGAGGGAAAGGTAGAGTAATATTTTTAGGTTTTATGACTGGCTTTGGGGTAAAAGGGATTCTTGTTTCTATAATCCACCTTCTGGAAGAGGGATTCTAGTTTCTGTGGCTAGCCTCAAGGAGAATCAGACTGAGAGAGAGGGAATGGAGGAAAGTCAGAGAAAACCTCTTGTTTCTGAGGCTGCTGCTGAGGCCTTCATTTTGGGATATTGCTTTCTGAGTCAAAGTAATCTCCCTCTGAGGATGTCAAGTCCTTGAGAACTCCAGTGGTCTGAATTTGGATTCTCCCACTGAGATTTAATATAAATTCCTCATGTTGTATTTTTCCTATTAATATATGCTAATACCTCAGGGTCTTCTGGTTACATTTTCTATTAGTATATTCTAATATTTTAGGGTCTTCTTGTTGCATTGCCCAAAGGCAGAGCTGCTTGTTCTGCAGCCTGGACTTACTGCAGAGACCTTTCCTGCTCTAGGTTAAATTGAAAGCCAACATCCTTTTGTATCATTGGGATATAAGATAGAGCAGTGTTCTTAGGGATAGAATATGTAACCCCCAGAATGCAAAGAGGCTTGGAGGGCATTGTACTATCTTATTCACTGCGTGTGAGACAAGATTAAATAACTTAACTTTTACCTTGGATGAGATATCCCAGCTTGTTTCTAAATACCAGTCCTTAGAAAGTTTTACTCATGTGGTGGACCCCCAAATCTTTATGGGATTTATCTCACTCCCTCTAAAGCATGAATGTCTTACCAAGGCCTGTCATATGCTCCTCTGGCCCAATTAGCATGATGTTATTTATGTACATCACGGATGTGATGATTTCTGAAACATTCTGATGATCCAGATCTCTTCATGCTATCTTTCAACAGGAGGTAGGAAAGTTTACATAGCAACTATAAACATAATTTTATTCATTCCATATTCATGTGAATTATTTACGATCCTCTTTTATAACAAGTACAAGAAAGAACACATTTGCCAAATCAGTGGTTGCATGTCATATACCGGAGACCATATTACTTTGCTCCAGTAAGAGCACTGTATCTCTCAAGATAGCTGAAATTGGCATGTCTACACCTGTGAGTTTGGGGTAACTCCTATGACTGTTGTGCAACTGTCTGATTTCAGAAGCCACACTGATGGAGATCACTGCCCTTGTACCCTTTAGAACAGGGGTTGGTAAACTTTTTGTGAAAAGGAAAATATAACAAATAGTTTAAGTATTCCAGGTTATATTATCTCTATTGCAAGTATTCATCTCTGCTATTGTAATGTGAAAGCAGCTATAACATATAACACATAAACAGATGGACTCCAGTAAAACTTTACTTACAAAAAACAGATGGTGAAACGGATTTAGCATGTGGGTCATAGTTTGCCAACTCTTGTTTTAGATCCTTAAAGGTGGTACTATTTTCCACTCTCCACTCAAGATGCAATATTGTTTTTGTCACTCTCTTGGCTTATTCATATAAAGATGTTTCCGTGTTATCTGCTTAGCCTTCTCCATCTGATAACCCCTACCCCTTGAGAAAAAGACCTAATGTGAAGTTTCAGTTCACAGCCAAATATATCTCCAAATTATGTAGCAGAGACTTGGAAAATAACCAATGAGTCTGTCAGAACAGGGATCTATTTGGAACAAAGACTCTTTTTCAATCAGTGGCTTCCAGATCTGACAACTTGTTCAATTCGAGAAATCATGACAATTTTTGGGGGTGCCCTCAGCCTTTTGATCATTCATTCCCGGTTTATTCTGATGATATAAATTAAATAGTTTTTGGTTGCCCATGTTTCTAGTTCGTCCCTAAAAACATAGAGTTTATTAATTATCTGCACAACTGTTTGCAGGTCAGATCTCGCCTGCTATTCCAACCTTGCTTCGCTGGGAAAATGGGATCCACCTTGCCTCTACTGTTTTAGCATCCTACCACTGCCTTTGTTTTTAGAGATCCTAGTTCTACAGCAGGTTTCCTTCTTCCATTGACAGCCCTGACCTAGGGAAGAGAGCCCACACTGAACTTAGTGGTGGCTGGTCCTCCTTTATTCTGGATATTGTTAAAATCTTAGTAAATGGCATATCCTCCGGACCTTGCAGTGGAACATAATTATTTGGTGACTTTTCCAGCCTAAGACAGACCATCAGCTCCAGCAGGCCCACGTCTCCATGCCCTTTCCTAATCCTTTCCTATGCCATTGCCTCTGCACTTCTGACATCCCAACCTCATCGAGCAAGGGCTATCTCTTTTTCCATAACTCTAGGAACCTTCCTAATAGGGACTTTGCACCATTTCTCATGGGTGTTTTTGCTAGGATGCTGAATTCTGTACTTTAGGAGGTTGGACTCAACTCAATAAGCTCTCCTTACTCAATCTTGTTTTCCCTCTCCTTTGATCAGACATTCTCAGAATCTGCTCCACTTATATTACTTTAGTTCTTGCTGGTACAGGATAGTGTATGCCTTTCACCGGGGTTCTGCTGTGCTGTAACCTTTTGTTATAAGCCTAGTGTTTAGGAGGGGAAATAAGACGTGCTACTAAAAGGAGAGGGGGCTGGGCAAGAAGGAAGGGCTAACTGTGAAGGTGGAGGAGCTGGCACTTCTGCAGGCTCAGACAGTCTGGGGATTAGCGGGCCTGGTCCTTAGTGTTCTGTTTTCTCTTCCTTGTTCTTATGCTACAAGAAAGGCTCTCAGGCTTTCACATTTCGCTTTCAATTACACATTAATCACTCGAAGCTTTTTCCCGATGTTTTCTGAAAACGTCAATAGAGCTAGGCAATATCCATATAGATCCCTCAGTTACAATTTCCCTCACGTGTCAATACCTGATAAATGCCAACTATGAATTTCCTTACTCAAGTATGCAATTTCAATTCACTATAGATAAAAGATTTATCGATTAGATTGCCATCAGTCAACTAATTTGTTTTCCACCTACAGTTAGTGTTGAGGACCTCTTTAGTAACTAGGTTATCGTGGAGATTGATGCTCCTCCAAAGCTCCTCTTCTGATATCATCATAGGTACCATTCTCTGATAAGCAGATTCTGGATGGATTTTACATCTTATTGGATTTATTAGGGAATGTCCTTGGGATCAATATACATGAAAAGAAGGGGAAGGAAGCGGAATTGGTCATAATGAGAAGTCAAGCTGTGACACAAGACAATAATGCATTTGGCCAACCTCGCAGTGACCTGTGGAACTAAACTGGACTGTCAGAGTTTACCAAATTGGGCCAAAATGATCAGACATTCATATGTTAACCTTGATCATCATTGCTTTTGGGCTGCTCTGGGAAGTGTGGCACTATTGTTGAGGCAGCTTTTTACAGCTGAGGTAATTCCTGCAGATAACACTTCAGTAGATGTATGACACATCCACCACAGGAGTAAATTTCCTTTAACATAAACTTATACACCCCTGGGGTTACCCATAAGGATCTGATATGGTCCATTTGCAAGATTGTTTAGACCTTTGCCCTCAGGGAACTCTCATCAGTGAACCAAGTAGTCTTTTTTACCTTGGTTGGGATAGAATCAGAATTCAGACCACAGAGTGATGGGAATAGCTAAATCCTCAGCGAAGCAACCTATTTATTCTTATCTGCCCTGTTGCAAGTTCTTAAATGTACCATTTGTATTTTACCAAAGGGCTGTGTTATTCTCTTTGTTTCTTTTTAAAAATTTTTAAATATTTGTTTAATGATGGGGTCTTGCTAGGTCTCCCAGGATGCAAGGCAATCAGAGCTCACTGCTGTCTCAAACTCTGCCTCCCAAGTAGCTGGGACTGCAAATATGTGCCACCAAGCTGGGCTAATTTATTTTTATTTTTTGTAAAGATGGCAGTCTTGCTCTATTGTCCAGGCTGGTCTTGAACTCTTAATTTCAAGCAATCTTCCAGCCTTGGCCTCCCAAACTTTTGAGATTACAGATGTGGGCTTTCATACCTGGCCTCTCTGTTTATTTACTCTTTCTCTGATGTTATTCAAGACTTGATAGATTGTTTTAATCTCAGGATTATCTGATGTTCTTCCACAGTGGGAGCAGTCCTAACAAAACCCAGATAGCTACACTCCTTCATAAGGACTATATGAAGAACCTTGATCAGGTTGCTTTTGAATCCAAAACTCCAGCAATTTCCAATGAAGAGCAGTATTCAGTTTCTGCCATATCTTCCAAATGTCATGTGATGTATTTGCAGACACCTTAAAAATAAACTGAGAATTTGAGTTAAAATATTTGAGGAATAATGCCTGGGACACAAGCATTCATAAATATTTTAACATATTTTTCTTCTCAAGGTTTCATACAAATGGAAATTCTTCATTTAATCTCTGCTAGCCTACTGTCAGACCCTATGTTGGTCCCAAGACTACCTTGTTTCTAGGTCAGATTGGACTGTTTAAAAAGGAGTTAAAGGAAATTCTTACTCTAGTTTCAATCATTTCCATATTCAAAGTAGTAATTTCTTGCTGCCCTCCTAGAGTTCTAAAGTGCTTGTTATTTATTACCAAGGAGGACTCAAGCAATATCAAGTTTCTTCATCAGTTAAATTGGATCAATGCCTAATTTAAACCTGGTAAAGGGTAGGCTTTGATATATCTTATTTGATAAGGCAGATCTAGCATTCCTACTCTGAATGGAATAGGCAGATATGAATTTTTCCAAGCCAGGATATATAAAGTAAATCTGGCAGGACTTTTTTGAGGTATAAGGATCAAGGATAGATTTTAAGATGCTCTTTTAGCTCCCACGGGTTGATAATGTGTTGTGAATCCTCTAGTAAGAATCTTTTCAATTTCCCCCCTTTTCTTTCCATTCGTCAACAGCCTTCTAAAAAGCCTACCTGGCTAAGCAGATTTTTGTTCCCCTTTTCCTCTTCCACCCCATGCTTAGTCTCACCTTTACTTTGGATAGGACAAGTCTTCCCTTTACTAAGTTCCTTTAAGTGAAATCTGGTCTAGTAAATCATATTCTGTCATCTGAATAATTTCCTGGCCTCCAAGAGGATGGCTATATAAGATACCTGGGACTGGAGAATTTTCTTTCACAGCGAGTATTATAATCAGTTACCAGCATTAAATTAGGCAACAATTTTTGATCATCATGCAACCAATCTAAGAACACCTGTACTCACATATTCCTGTGCTTTGGAAAGAGTGTTCTGTGTTTTAATCAGGGAAGGAGTGGGTCTATATGGTGTTATGCTCTCACAATAAGTCTTCCTAACTCTCCTCTTTACCCGCTGTCATGTTAGTTGTCAAATCATCATGATGGGCCTGGTCATAAATATTTGCAGTTCATTGCTTTTCTGTGGTAAACCCAAGTAATTTCTTCCATTTAGCAGAATTTAGAATTATTGATAGGGTCCCCTAATCATTTATTCTGGGGATCTACATAACCAAGATTCATTAGTCTTCTGCAGAATTTCTCCATTAAGTGGCCTAGCTCTTTAATAGACAGCCTACCCTGTGGATGTCTTGGACATCTGGCCATGGTCCTTGAATTTCACTGTAGTCTTTTTTGGTGATCAATGATAATAAGCAAAATTACATTGTAAATGAATATAATATCTAATCAGGTAGCCATAGTAACATGAAAAGGCTTTCTGGTAAATAGGGAAAAAAAGGTTTAATTTCTTTCTGTTCCACATTTCTAGTTGACCCTTTAGAGATTTCATTTTCATCAATGATGCCAGTAGCAGCTTGTAGCAGCTTAGAGTTCTCTTTCTAATCCACTTAGCTAATTTCCCTAGGGCTATTTCCACCAATGCCAATTGGTAAGATTTGTCCCAAGAGTTTTCTACAGAGCTCTTGCCACTTCTTATCAAGGATTTGTTGTGAGCCATCTTGACCCCAAATTCTTAGGAAATGTTTCTTTCTCTTCTATTTTCATAAAAATGTCCTGGGTTTGAAAAATAATCTAGACACTGCTGCAAATTTGTGCCATAGATGCTGAATTGCCAAAGCAGAGATGTAAATCAAAAATCTTGCCCATCACCAAACTTTTCTAATATTTTGTAAATTGTACAAGCAGGCTACAAGAGCCATATGGAGGAAATGAGTTACAGACTTACTGTTCTTCTACCAGGTTGCTGTTCTGTTACACTTCAATCTACTTCCCTTAGGTAGCTCATCAGATCCCGACCTGTGACAAAGTCAGCCTTTCCCCACACTTCTCACACTTCTCACTGTGTCCTGAGGATTCTCATGTATTTCATGGGGATTGGCTACTTTCTGATTGAGTCATACATATAAATTCTCTGTCTGAGGCCACTCTTATTTAGCATTGCTATAGTACCTCAGCATCTATTTTCCTGATTCCTGACATTGGATCTTGTTCATCAGGATTCATGGCAGAGAAGAAATATCACCCAATGTTTTCAAGCAGAAAATAATTCAATACCAGAATCAAGGTGCTTGAAAATTGTGTTGGAGGAGAAGTCAGAGGTCAAAAAACGCTATTGCCATCCAGTGATCGGGAAAGTTCTGCTGTAATAGTTACCACCACTACCAACCTTACAGCTGCCATTCACCTATGTTTATTTTTTTGGTGAGAGCAGACAAGATGGATCTAGCACATGGAACAGCTGCTGTGTCCTGCTTATTTGTCTGTTCCACTAAAATAATGAAGAATAACCTCTACCCTTTCTATTTCCAAACTTTAATGAGTACATCTCAATGGTAGAAGCTAATCTCATCCAGACAAGTAATCACAATGACATCTGGGAAATAAGTTTTTAGCCATATTGTCTCTGTGATACAGGGAGCGGGAGCATGAAATACAAAGTGGGTAGAATGTTCCATTGAGTGACAGACAACAATACCTGAAACAAATTTGTTAACTTTCCCAGTTAAAAAAAGCTCATCTTACAGTGTCACATTCTGAGTCCACATACCTGAAATAATATGTTCCTTCCACCTCCTCTCAGCATTGCCCTGTCATTTCTTTTCAGTAATTCAGTTTTTAAGAAGTAGCAGCTAGCTATTTATACTTTTAAAAATTAATGGTAATAGATTAATATTTTTACTACTGGTGAAACTTTTGCATTAGTACTGAGGCCTTCTAGAATCATTAACTTAACTTTAACAATTGACTCTGTCTGGAGTTTCAGGTTCCATGCCAGCTGACATGGGAAATGTGTTCATTAGTGAGATCTTGGAGCCTCTCAGCTTAGGTCACTCATAAAGCTTGCACTTTTTGCCTCTGTCCCCAGAGCTGGACCTAATCTATTATAATGCAGCATAAATCATCTCATTTTATGATCATGAAATTATGAGCAGTATTTTTCTACACTGAAAATAATGTGCCAAATAAAATAAATTAAAATTTTCAATATTTCTGGAGGCCTAGAAGAATAATTATAAAAATATCCATTTCAAAAGTGACAAAAACGTTTCAAATACTTTGAAGTTGATCTCCAGGAACCTTTTGTCTTGGTCTTTTCTATATTTCAGTCAGTGTAAACAATCTCAAAATTGCATCTGTTCAAAATCCAAGACTGGTAATTGAGAAAATGGTTTAAAATTCCACTTTTGGAATTTGCTATTTATATGCTAAGTTTGAACTATAACATGGAATCAAAATTCTTTGAACAATGTTCTCAACATTGTATATCTCGAGATAATTACATTCCTGATTCTCTTATTGTTTGTTCCCATGCTTGTTCTTTTATATTTCTTCCCCTGACTCCCTTACTTGGCTCACTTTTTTGTTACAAAGATTTAAAATTCTTACTATTTTTTTCTTAAACATTTATTTCATTGTTGAATGGAAAAATTTCATTGTCCAACTAATCTTTTTTTGGTAAATTAAACATTGCTGCAAAGCTGATATTTTTGATAAGCATAGAGTCTTGACCGTGATTGTACAGAACACCAAGGTAGGAACAGTACTCAGAGCGAAATATTTGAGACATTGTGACAGAACAAGAGAAGATACCAAAGAAAGAATATAATGTTTTTCTGCCTCTGAGAAATGAAAATTTGGTACTGATGGTACAAATTTTTCATTGAGATGTATTATTCACTATTTTTTAAAACAAATTCCACATGCTAATGAATGTCAGGTAGTGTAAATCACAGAGGCTATCTCTTGAACAGTTTTAATCAGCCATAGAAACCAAATACTGTAAACACACTCCGGATTTGTACAGAAAGTCTCAGGAAGATGAATACTTGTTTGCTTTACTAGATATCCAAAATATGAGTAATACCTAGATGCAAATTTAAGGCAAAAAAATGACAATATGTACGTATACCTACTAAAAACTAGTTGAAGAGTGCTACTTAATAAGCTACAAGTAATATATCAAAATGACAGAGATAATGCACTGTTTTTGTAATTTCCCCTGAAAAAAAACTAATTCTATCATTTTGGTACCAATAAGCTTAACTGTTAAGTGGTAATGTTTAAGTTATTTGTGTAAGAAAGGAGCCACTGTGACATTTTTATGGGCTGAGTTTAAAAGAGGAACAAAAGAACATGGGGTCAACTCCAAATGTTTTAAATCAACCCCATCTAATTCATGCCCATGCTTAGTGCTTTGCGTGGCACAAACTGGTCCCCAATTACTGTGTGTTAAATTAATAACTGATGCTTCAATAACGTTTAAAATATATAGCTCATCGCTTATCATTGGATATGATTTGGATAAAGATTCAATATTTATCTGATCCCACCTTTTTCCAAGTTTTCCATTAATCTCTTTTACATGTATTATTTCCTTTGCTTCTTACAACAATCTGAATGTGCATTGGGAGGAGGAAACAGTTATAGTTCACTGCAAAGTGATTTCATGGCACTAAGATTCAAATTAAAAAGTAGTCAAAAACATGTTACAAAAGTAATACTTGTTATTGCATCAGAAGCTGTTCTCTCATCTAGCAAGAAGCAATAGATCCTGACTGGAGAGATGCCGTGCCATAAGGTGGGTACCACTGACATATATGTTACCGCTGCCACCAGGGTCCTTTGGCCTCCTTGTTCCCATAAACCAGCAGGTAAGAAGAGGAATCGCCATACCAGCGGCAAAATCGACGCTGATCCCTAGGAAGAGGTAAGGCTCCTCTTACACAATGGAGTCAGGGAAGCATATGTATAGAACCCAGGTGATCCCCTGGCACCTCTTTCTGTTCCCTTGGTCCATTGTAACTGCGAATAAACATGTGCAGCAACCCTAGTCTAAGAAGGGAATGATTGTCAAGAGTTGAATGCCCTTTGCAATGAAGGTTTGGGTCACATCACCATGTAAGCACCATTATCTGCCAACGTGAGAGCCAATGTCAAGTGAGGGAGGGATTTGAAACAAATAGTGGAAGAAAGAGAGATAAGAAACAATGGCAACCCCCAAATGAGCTACAGTAACTGGGACTATATAGTTCATCCTTCACCCCGTGCCTTTCCTACTTGCAATTTCTCTCAGAAAGAGAGGCCTATGGATTGATAGTGGAATATGTCTGATATCACAGCAGGGAAGTGGATGCTGTGGCCATGAGGCTGTACCTCCTCAGGTCTCAGACTGCAATGAGCAGAATTCTCTGAGATCCCCAGCTGCCGTCATAGGACATTGTTGCCACGTGTTAATTAATGGATGCCGCATTCCCCATAGACTGCTCTCACCAATGAGTGAGTGTGGCAGGGATTTAAAGACAGGCATGGTCCTAGGAGAATAAATTCCCCTCTGACAGCAATTTTGGCTTTCCAATGATCTTGCTGAAGTTTCCTCTGAACTTCAATCTTGCTTCTTTCCTTTCGTTTCTCCTTCACTCAGGGTCACATTGAATCGTGATCTGATGGCTCTTCCCGCCTAGCTTGGGTCTCCCAATTTTGTCTCATAGCTTGCTTCAAGGAGGACCCTGACATAGATACTTCCTAGGTGAAACCTGCCTACTTTTTCACTGGGCAGCTTTTTACTTGTGTTGCATAATGAGCTGACAGCACAACAATTTAATCTCACAAAGCTCATAAGCCTCATATCTCTCAGAAGTTAATCACATTTTCAGGCCTGTTGAAGAATGCTTTCCAGGTTTGCTGTTCCTGCAGATAGGCATCTTAAGATTTTGCTCATTTCTTTGTTCATTTCAATATGATGTTGGAGGAAGAAGTAGGTAACAGCATTTGGCGGGGAAAAAAGAGGTGCAAATTGAATAGCCCTTATCTGAAATGCTTGGAACCAGAAGTGTTTTAGAATTCCAAGTTTTTGGATTTTGGAATATTTGCAGATACATAATAAAGTATCTTGGGCACAGGACTCAAATCTAAATCCAAAATTTTTTACATTTCATATACATCTAGCCTAAAGGTAATTTTATGTAATGTTTTAAGTAATTTTGTGCCTGAAATAAAATTCATGTTAAGTACCTATGTGAGCAATTTTCCACTTGTGGCATTATGTGGACACTCAAAAAGTTTCAGATTTTGGAGCTTATTGGATTTTCAGATAAGGAACACTCAACCTCAACATGTTGAAATTACACACCCCTCCCTGAAATCTTTAACAGTATTTCCAGTAATAAGCTAAATGTTGCTCAGTTTTAACTGTCTCCCTTCCTGCCTTACAATAGACATGTTAATACATACTTTTCTTATTTTTATATTAATATATTTGTCTATTAATCTCAGCATTATTCCTCCCACAATTTGGAGTCTACTCCTTCTTTCAAATGTTTCCACTATGTGAAAACACAAGCACTTCTTTCAAATGCTTGTATTTACAACTTATGTCAATTTGAATGTATGTGCCCCTCCAAAATTCATATGTTGAATTTAAACCCCATTGTCATAGTAGTAAAGGGCAAGGCCTTAAAGAGGTGATTAAATCATGAGGGAAGAGCCCTCATGTATGGGATTACTGCCCTTATGAAGGGGCTGGAGGGAAATAGCTTAACTCTTTTGCTCTTCTACCTTCTACTATGTAAAGACACAGCTTTCCTCCTCTCTAGAGGACTCAGCAACATGGGCCATCTTGGAAGCAGAGAGACCAGACCCTCAATAGACAGTGAACCTGCTGGTGCCTTAATCTTGGACTTCCCAGTCTCCAGAATTGCAAAAGTAAGTTTCTATTATTTTTGAATTACTCTGTCTCAGGTATTGTGTTATAGCACAAATGAACTAAGACAACCATTCATTTAATCACGTGTTCTGAAAACTGACTTAATACCAGACAAAGAATTGGTATAAGGAAATGAATATAACATGAATTTATCCCCTGGAAAAGTTCATGTTATAATTATTTGTAAGTGTATTAAAAATTGCATTAAATCCAAAAGATATTAGAGCTTTTTAATAGCTAGAAGATACTTAAGCGGAATAGACTTTTAGGCACAATTCTTATTCTGCCCTTTATTGTCCATGTTGAGTTACCCAGGTCCTTCTCCATTTGGACAAGGACCTATAACCAAATAAAAGTGTAGAAAGCTAAAAAAAATGTATATTACGAATAAAAAGTGAAGAAAATTTATGTAACTGCTACAGAGAGGTTGCTATAGTAAGCATATTTTCCCAATCATAACTTTTTTTTTTGTAATCATGGAAAACTGCTTATTGTGAGCACTTATTACCCAATTGAAATGATTTCTTTAAAGGATAGAGTGTGATTGAGTCTTTTCCAATTGGAAGCTTATTATGAAGCATGATTGCATGTCTTAATGCATTATATACAATCAGAAAATATATGTTAATCAAGTAAATTCTGTGCAAGTATGTTTATGAAATGCTGGGTTTAAAAGACCTTGCATTCAAAATTGACAAAGACACACCAGCAGGGACAAGGTCTAAGAAAGTCTAAGGCCAAAAGGAAAAAAAATCAGAAAACTAATGACAGTAATGAGTATTTTTGTGGACTGAGGACTATTCCTGCTTTTGCCTTTATTGCTTTAAACTCAGACTTCATATTGGAATCTGAATGTCACATTAATCTTGTGATAACTTATTTTGTCTACTTAATTGCTTGGTAACTGAATTCAGTCCGTTATTTGATTTTATTTATTTATTTTTTTGAAACAAAATATCACTCTGTTACCCAGGCTGGAGTGTACAGGCACCGTAGGTTTAACCTCCTGGGCTCCAGTGATCTTCCTGCGTCAGTCTCCTGAGTAGCTGGGATGGCAGGCGTGAGCCACCATGCCTGCCCAGTCTATTATATTTTATTATGCTACATTTCATTATAACTCTCCTTAGCTTCCAACCTTAATAGGGCTGGGCTTTTTTCTCACAAAATTTAAGCACAACAAATTTTAAATGTAAATTTCTTTCAATAAGATAATAAAATTAATATTTACTATACTTGACTTGCCACACACATGTCTCTCTGTCCATGCAACAATTCACCTTATCTTTGGATGCATTTCAAGGTGATTTACAGACATAACACTGAAATTTAATCATCAACTGAAATTTAATATTTATTTACCATTCTATTTTCTTCTTTTGAGGTAAAATTCATATACAAGAAAATACTCAGATCGTAAGTGTTCATTTCAGGAAAATTTTGACAAATACTAGATCTGTGTATCACAAATTCCAACTAGGAAATATTTCTTTCTTTATTAAACATTTAGTAGCTAACAGTTCATAACTTACAGACACATTGATATGCGACTACATTTAGCTGGGGCAAGAAAAACCTATCAGAAAAGAAACCTGGGCCAGATGCGATGGCTCAGGTCTATAGTCACAGTACTTTGGGATGCCAACTCAGGTGGATCACCTAAGGCCAGGAGTTTAAAATCAGCCTGTCCAACACGGTGAAGCCCTGCCTCTACTAAAAATACAAAAATTGGCCAGGAGTGGTGGTATGTACCTGTAGTTCCAGCTACTGGGGAGGCTGAGGCAGGAGAATCACTTGAACCTGGGAAGCAGAGGTTGCAGTGAGCTGAGACCATGCCATTGCACTCTAGTCTGAGCAACAGAGCCAGACTCCATCCACCCCACAAAAAAAAGAAAATAAACTTGATTTATAATCAAAATCATCTAAGGATGTCTTGATGGCTAGGATTAACTATATATTACTATGCATATTACTATGTACTTTGCCCTTTAACATGGTAGTCAACTAGTCAACTCCCCTTATCCCAAACTTGCCCCTCTAATACCAGACTATGTGATCAACAGTGGCAGAAGCAATCTCACTCATCTTTAATTCCTAACACTTGAAAGAATATAAATAAATATTTTATACTTTAATGAATAAAAATTACATATCGATCTATACAAGATATATGCCCCCAAACGAAAATGTGTACAAACATACTTTGCCTTCCAAATAGATTTAGTTCCTAAAATCAGATTGCAAGAGTTTGGGCCACAATACACAGTTTAAAAATTTGAAAATCTATATGTTCCTTAATTCCAGAATACACATTCTACTGTCCAAATACTTAATTTTTTGTGTGCCTATTTTGACTTCAAATATAGATCAGAAAATCAAAGACTCACCCAGAGAAGGATGTCTGCATGATATTAGCTTAGAGTTGCTTGCCAGACTAACAACTACATGTAAGAGAATCTGATATGAGTAAATGATTCTATCTTTTCCCACCGAAGGACATCAAGGCTTTTACTGAATAAAAATGCAATTCCAAATTTCTGTGGACTGTGATTTATTTGACAGAAACGGATAAAATGATGATAAAAAGAATCAAATCTTGATATGTCTAGGAGTTCCCATGAATGCTCTTCCTTCATCCCAGAAAAGGCTTTTCTTGGCACATTCTTAGCAGAAGTATCATCACTGGGAGCAACACTCCCTGGCAGTCACTTCTGGATCTTATTGATTGTTGAGATCATGTACACTAACATAATTATGTCATGTTTATAGAACCACTTATGTCACAAGTCCTCAGCTCCTGGATGTGCTCTGTCTCTTTACTATGTTACATCCAACTCTTGCTCTGGTTTGCACCTGCATCATAGTGTGTCATGTCCCCGGATGACCTATCCACACCTAGCTTCTGTCCTGGCAGTAAAGTTCTCTCAGTCTCCAGGTGTTCAGAAACATAAAATAAGGTTATGTCAATAGAAGGAAACAAGGGTGAAGGCAGATCTGAGCACTATAAAAGTAAAGATAAAAACCAACCAGGGCCAGTCGCGATGGCTCATGCCTGTAATCCTAGCACTTTGGGAGGCTGTGGTGGGTGGATCACCCCAGGAGTTTGAGACTAGCCTGACCAATATGGTGAAACCCCATCTCTCTAAAAATACTAAAATTAGCTGGGCGTGGTGGCTGGCATCTGTAGTCTCAGCTATTCAGGATGCTGTGACAGGAGAATTGCTTGAACCTGAATCAGAGGTTGCAGTGAGCTGAGATTGTGTCACTGCACTCCAGCCTGGGCGACAGAGTGAGACTCCATCTCAAAAAGCAAACAACAATAAACAACCAGAAAGAGGCAAAGCAGGTTGTCAAAAGTCTAAGCTAACCAAGTCTAACTTAGAGCAAGTTAACAAAGCTAGTAAGTCTAGGAATCTGAGTTACTCAGCAGGAACAGGGGAACAAACTCCCACAAAGCCTTTTTACAGCCTTATTTTGATGTTCTGGATTCTGTTTTGATACTTATAGTCATCTGTTATAGGTCTTTACTTCCACCTGCTGTGACATCTGCCACTTACACAATCACTAATTATTATTTACCTTTCTGGACCACTGGCCACCTGCAGATTCTTACTGCCAAGAGTAGCAAGTCCTATTTTACTAATTGTCTTCACACATTCTGGTAGTCCAGACTACCTTTTTATAACCTCTCCTTAGTTTTGGCATTTTAACAGTCACCAGCCATGATGGTTAGTTTTAAGTGTCGACTTGACTCGGTCAAGGGATACCAAGATAGCTGGTAAAGCATTATTTCTGGGTATGTCTCTGAGAGTGTTTCTGAAAGAGATTGGCATTTGATTCAGTGGACTGCATAAGAAAGATCTGCCCAAATCTTGTGTTGGTGAGCACCGTCTAATCCAATGACTGCCTGGAGACAACAAAAAGGCAGAGGAAAGGTGAATTTGCTCTCTCTTTCTTAGTTGGAGTTCCTATCTTCCCCTATACTTGAACGTTAGAACTCGCTGTTCTTCAGCCTTTGAACTCCAGGACTTGCACCGATCATCCCCCAAGTTCTTGGGCCTTCGGCTTCAGATTGAGACTTACATCATCACTCCTCTACTTCTCAGGCCTTCAGACTTGGACTGGGTTACAGCTAGTAAGATCATTAAGACGTGCTTTAAATGGAGCCAAGGTTGGAGAACCAGGATGTGCTTAAATAAATCTGATGGGATTTCACATCAGTGACACAAGAGGTGCACTTAAAGTTAACCGATGGATTTTTCCAAGCACAGACAACAGAGGAAAGCCCAAGAAGGAGTATTATACAGGTAAAGGAATTCACAAGCTCTTCCCCACATGTATTTATCCTTCTCATTCAATAGTATGATGTCTCCAGCAAGAAGATTACATGTAGAAAAATAAAATTATATGTGGTAGTGGTATGTTTCTCCAGAAGATGTACTAATTTTTAATTTATTTTTTAAGTATATTTTTACCTTGATGAAAATTTTTTACAAAGTCAGAAAACAAATAGAACAATAGCATATGTGTCATAATTTATACAGCTCATTTCACATACTTTTATTACATTTTAAATTGTGACAAATACTCTTTCTTCAGATATTAGGCTCTGTAATACAGGAAAGGGAGATGGTGGGGAACAGAAAAAAAGGTTTAACCTAGGGTAAAAGGGTGTGCGTTTTGATCTAAGGTAAATGTGGTATGCACACACACATGCCATTATTTTATTGCATTAAAAAGTGCGATTAATTTAGAATTAAAATTTTGTTATGGGAGAGTCATCTCAGGTTGATTTGTTTAGAGGAGTTGCATTTTTCTGTATTGAGGAGTCGATGTTTGTCCTCAGTGTCATATGAGTGAATTTAAAATGATTCTTTTTACCCTCCTACATAAGGAAAATAAGTTGACATGGCTGACCCCTCCTCCTAACTGCATTTTTTTTTCTGAAAATGAGATTTTATTTTTATCTTTCAGAGTTTTTCGATGTGGATTTTCAGTATAACTTGTACATTTGCTGTCATTTTATATTTAATAACCAGCCAATTTAGATAGATTCTTATTGTTGAAACAAAAGATAGCCTCTGCTAGACATGGTGGCTCATGCCTGTAATCCTAGCACTTTGGGAGGCCAAGGCGGGAGGATCACGAAGTCAGGAGTTTGAGACCAGACTGACCAACATGGTAAAACCCCGTTTCTACTAAAAACGCAAAAAAAAAAAAATCAGCCAGGAGTGGTGATAGGCACCTGTACAGCTATTTGGGAGGCTAAGGCTGGAGAATCACTTGAAACTGGGAGGCAGAGGTTGCAGTGAGCCAAGATCGGGCCATTGCACTCCAGCTTGGGGGACAAAGTGGCTCTGTCTCAAAAAAAAAATAGCCTTTACATTTGGGTAACATCCTTTGTGCATGCCTAACAAGAGTCTCTAAACAGCACTTATTCTGGTAGTGCAAACCTTTCCATTTGTCTTTTTTTGTTTTGTTTCTGATTACGCTTAATGTAAACCTTCTATGACCTGTCTAGAGGCCTCTGAGGCTTAATACTGTTGACAGTGATTTTTCTTCTTATTATTTTTGCTCTTGACATTGGTTAAGTTGCCCCTATCAATTCTGAGCTTCAAGATTATTTCAAAGTTTTCATCTGTCACTTCCCCCTCACTCTTCATATAGGCATTCATAAAAATAAAAATACCTCTTGCTATATCTTTTGCTGTCTCTTTTTCTGGGTCTTACTCAGAAAAGAGGAGTTGATTCTAATCTCTCCCTTTTTTTAATGAAGTACAAAGCATTTAAATGTTCCTTTTACCTCATCTGTTTCTAATTCATCTAAAATATTTACCTTCAATTCAACTTAACCTCCACTTACTTTTTAGCAGGTATTGGGAAAGTCCTGTTCATTTCAATTGATTTCTTCCTCTCTTTATAATTACCCAGCCTCAGGTAGTATTCTCTATGGCAGTATGAGAGCAGACTAATAAAAAGTGTTTTTATTTTTTCCGGTGCTAACAACATATGGCATTTGCGAGTAGAATTGATAATCTTCACCCAAATAGATATGACACTTATTAATTGCATCATTTTCCAGTCATATTAATATTATGTAATTAATTACATCATATCAAAGGGGGCAGGGAAAGTGGAGGAGGAAATGAGGCAAAGAAGATAAATAAGTGGTGTGAGGAGTGGGCTAAGAGACACAGAGAAATTAGAAGGAGAGGAGGCAAGTGTTCCTCAAAGTGATGAAATTACCTAGGGATGCTTGTTAAATATGAATATTCCTGTGTGTTCCTAACCAACTGGATCAGAGATTCTGTAGGGGGAGGAGGCAGAGTGGTGCTGCACACCTCTACTTTAATCATTTCTGAGATGAGCCTCTACCTCCTGAAGTTTGAGAACACCACTAGCCAACAAAAGAATTAACAGGTCTCAGTAGAAATTATCATTCCTTCTTTTCAAACACTTTCAGCTTTCAGTTTATACCTCTAGGAAAAGTGATCATGGAAAAAGTTTATGAAAGGTGGTTTGTAATAAACCATAAATACTTCGTGTATAGGTGTGTAGGGGGCAGGTGAGTGAGTATGTTTGTGGTTATGCATAGTTCCATATTCAGTAGTATTCCCCATATGTGTAAGATTACAGAATTACCTGGCTTCTTTAAGATTTTGATTTCCAAGTCCTTCAATGGGCTTAAAATGAAGACTTTATCCAGTAGGTCTGGAGTGGGATTCAGGAATGTGTGTGTGTTTCCCCAAATGTTCCATAGGTGATTACTACCATTAAATATAATTTCTGGGATTCCAATGTTTTGAACCAAGATTCAGCACTAGCCCTAATAGAGCAGATCAAACCAGAAGAGAATCACCATGCTAAGTGCCACCTAATCAAACTGAGATTCAAAATGGACCAGTTTTCCAAGAAACAGGAAATTGACAGCAGCCAATTAGAAGGGGCCTAGTTTTCCTGACCCAGCATAAGGAAGTCCACTCTGATTTACCCTACAAGGAAAGTAACTTTGAAACAACGAACCCTCTTGGTGTTTCCAGTTTCTGCTTTCTTCAGCTATTTCTGCCTATAAAGTCCACTTCCTCCACCCAGCTTATCAGATCATTCATTATCCTTTATAGAAAGGGATGTTACCTTATTCCAGAATCACCAAAATAAGCTGATTAGAATTTTACATTAAATTTGTTGTAATTTTGTCTTTTCACAACGTAGGAAAAATATAGAAAACACTGTCTTGGGTGATTTTAGAGAAATCAGAAAGATTTTTCCATCAAAAAGCCTGTTTTTATTTACAGAAATTATTTTATAAAGGGTCAGTTATTCAGCAGTTAGATATAAAGTATAAGTAACTGGTATCAGATTATTTTATTAATGATTTAGTTTAAAGCAAACTAAAATGGCAGAGTACAAACATATAAATAATGCAAAGACATGTTTTACTTTCTTTGGAGTTTTGCTATTGCTAAATGCAGCTGAAGTACCCAGACTGCTCTTCTGGAGAAGATGAAGAACTGACTATGGACTTGGTATAGCTGGATGGAAAATGTGGACCACCCGACTTCACTTTCAGGAGGCTGAGCCTGTAATAAGTAGAAAAGGCGATGACCTCCCACTTCTTCAGCTTGAAGATCTAAGGTAGTTCTGTCCCTGAACATTCAGCATTCTGCCAAGTTCTCCTCTGCTTCTCTCCCAGCTCCTTACATCTTCTAAGAAGGCATCCCTAGGCAGGGGTTTCACTTTGTTAGAGTGTGGTTCTAATTTTTTATCCTGGCGGAATGAATGCAACTCCTAATAGCTAGTGTTCCATTGAGAAGAGAGGAAGAACACTGCTTGGCTTACCAGTTATGCTGCGAGCAATGCAGTTCATTAACTGCCCTAATGATTGTGTTTGGAAGCCAGTTCTCTTCCATTTATATACTTTGATCTATGAACATTGCTGGAACTGTTCTTAGTCTGAATCTTTCCAGTAACTTTCTCATGAGTGTGTTTTAAGCTAATGGGGTTCTCTACTCATGTCAAACCAATGCCATCTACTTTTTACCTTCCAAGAGTTTCTCCCAAATCCCTTGGATGCTGGATCACATATTTTACTGCATTCTGTAAATTTAAGGAGTTTGGAAGAGAGAAAGGGCAGATAAAATATAACCAAAATCTATCAAATATTGTATTAGTAAGAAAAGAGGGGGAGCTCTTCTCATTAACTTGAGATGAAGTGGAATCTGTCAAAAGAATAGCAGCAAGTGCTCAGAATTGCTCTAAGTCTTGCAGAATTAGCTTTAGAAATCTCCAATGCACCTATGTTCTAGAATCAAAAGAGTCTGAGGAAATGAAAATCTGGCATTTTGAGCTTTGATAGTGGCAGGGAGGCAGCCAGTCTTTTTCAAACTCTTAGTCTATGAGTCACCTCCTGGCTTCACCTGCCAACATGGCCCCACTCTCCAGTGATGTACTCATCACCACCTTAAAAAATGCTTGCATACTTAACCTTGCATAGTGTCAACTTGCCAATGTTCAACAGTGAATCACTCTACCATCTGTTTTGCAGGTTGTATTCCCAGGTTGCTGGACTTTGCTGGATAAACTCTCAAAATTATGCTGACTGAAAATTCATGCTAACTTGATTCTGAGTCATAAATTTGTCCACAGTTTTTCCTTGACCTTCCTATCTTTTTTTCTCTTTATTCTTTGTTCCAGATGAGCTGTTGCATAAATGAAGGAGCAGGAAACTTGAAATCAGAAAACCTGATCTTAACTCTTGATTCTGTTTCTTGTAGTTGAAGAAGGGCTTTTCATTTCACTCTGCCCTATTTTTGTCTGTGACATAGGGATAATACTTAAAGGATGCTTGTGACAATTAAAAGAATGTAAAATTAGCTTTTGTCTCCATTATGCTCACATATGGTAGCTATGTTCTATTCTATATGTGAAGCAATCCAATATCTTTATTCAAAATATTTCCTTGCTGATTTTTTTTCTTCTAAGGAAGCTCATTTTCAAATTTCCATCTCTTTCTGAACATACAATTTGAAATCTCCACTGACACTTCAAACTAAAATGTGTATAACAAGCTGCCTCATTTTCTACCAAAACGTCTCTGACTCAGGTCGATTCTGGTTAATTAAGAGAGATCCTTCAGTATGATGTGGCATTGTTTGTTTCATTCCCATCACACATATAACATCACATTTTAAAGCATCTTTCTCATCTACCACATTTTTTGACCAAGGGTATAATGTTCTATTCTGTCGTTTTGGTGCTGCTAGCCAGAAGCTAGAAACATTGTTTCATGTACTAATTCACCACCCCAAATATAATAAAATCCCTGGGGTGAGAAGAAAAATCTAAGCAATCCAGGCTACCTAATCACTTTATTTCCTTTTAATTCCAGTAAATGCCACAATCCAATTTACAAGCCTATTAAATATTGCATTTGCCTAACAAATACTATTTCCATCTGAAAGCAGGTAATATACCATTTTCCTTGGATTTTCCTCATATAGTTAATGGAATATCCCTCATATTGCTTCATTTTAAAAACTGTATCTCAAATTATGGGGTCATTATTATTGAGGGCCTCTCTGCTGCCTGGCACTGTTATCGGTGTGCATTTGCAGAAGACCCTCTCCAGCCTCTTGGTAACCTTGCTTCTGGGTGCAAAATGATATTGTCTGATTCTTTCTTCCTGAAATCCTCTCATTAAAATCAGAAAGAATGCTGTTTATAAACCAACTACAGAAGCAGGATTTGCTTTTTTGTGTGTTCACAATTGAGAGGTAAAAAATCTGCTGCGATGCAATGTTTAGACTTCTCTCTTGTGAGAGTGCAGATGGAAGATACAGCTGCTTTTCTCCAAATCAATTTCCTCCCATTGGTCTTCTGTTATCCTTTTTCCCAGAGAAATTTCTTGTTTTCTAAGAGTGTACTTTCCCACACAATCTGAATTATTTTTATACAGCATATTCTTGAAGTTTAACTCTTCAATGATATCCAAACTTGTCTTAATTTCACCTGAAATTAGTAAGTAACTATTCTATAACCTTAAACAGAGGGTCTGTGATTTTCTGGGTATATATTGGTCATTTGGTAGTGATAAGAATGAGAAATATAATTAGTAATTAATAAAAATAAGAGATCTATTTGTCAGAGATTCAGATCCATATATTCTAAATAAAGGACGCAAATATCTAGTGGCCAATAATGGGTTAGAAAGACTGTTTTGAGCAAGTAGTACAACCGTGTAGTCTACTTGGAAGGTTGAGGTTAGGGGAACCCCTTGAGATCAGGAATTCAAGGCTGTAATGTGCCATGATCATGCCTGTGAATAGCCACTGCACTCCACCCTGGGCAGCATGGGAAGACTTCACTTCTTTAAAAACAAACAAACAAACAAACAAAACTAAACTGCTTTAAGTGTTAAGTAACTAAAAATATTTTTATAAGGCTGAGCACAGTGGCTCAAGCCTGTAATCCAGCATTTTGGGAGGCCAAGGCAGGTGAATCACTTGAACTCATGAGTTTGAGACCAGCCTGGGCAATATAGTGAAACTCAAAAAGTAACAACAACAAAAAAATTAGCCAGGTATGTTGCTGTACACCTGTGATCCCAGCTACTCATGAGGCTGAGGTGGGAATATTGTTTAAGCCCAAATCATGCCACTACATTCCAGCTGGGGCAACAATGAGACTGTCTCAAAAAAAAAACAGAAAAAGAAAAAAAATCTATGAAACAGGATTGACACAGTTTTGTCTTTGCACAGGGTTTACTTAAGAAGAATGGATCATGGGCTGGGCATGGTGGCTCACGCCTGTAATCCCAGCACTTTGGGAGGGGGAGGAGAGTGGATCACCTGAGGTCAAGAGTTTGAGACCAGCCTGGGCAAATGGAGAAACCCAGTCCCCACTAAAAATACAAAAAAAAATTAGCCAAGCATGGTGACACATGCCTGTAATTCCAGCTACTTGGGAGGCTGAGGAAGCAGAATCACTTGAATCTGGGAGGCGGAGGTTGCAGTGAGCCGGGATCGTGCCACTGCACTCCAGCCTGGGCAACAAGAGCAAAACTCCATCTCAAATAAATAAATAAATAAATAAAAGAAGAATGGATCAGTAATATAGTCACTAGTTATGTGACAGTATATGCTCTAAGTTTAAGTGGGATTTTATAATTTTAATATATATACCTGTATGTATGTGTGTACTACCTCAACAGTTTGACAATTTCAAGAGAAAGATACACACACACCACATGCACACACACACTTGTACCATATATCATTTTATGCTTATCTTTGCCTGGGTAGATACAGCAAACAGATATGGTGTTTATTGCTAAAGAGACAATAAAATATCTTGGGAGAAATTTAATTACCATCTGAACATTCCCTTTGTAATCTCTGAAAATACATTTGACTTACAGGTATGTTTCAATGTAATGTTTCATGCCTCTGTCATAAGCCTGTAGTCAAACAGAGGGGTAACTCGTAGGTCAGGGTTATGGAATCATTGAGATCCATCTGATTTGTGTTACAGTCTTTTGTATAGCTTTTAAGAGAATATGTACTATTTTAATTTATCTCCGTACAAGTGATACAACATTCATTTTAAAAGTAATTATTAGGTTATAAAATGATGTCTAAGAGTAGAAGAGCCGGTAAAGCCCAGAGGAGCCTGGCCAGCAATGATGTAATAGTGCTAACCTTGAGAGGTGGCCAGTCCCAGGCTCCTGGTACCTGGGTATGAGTAAGTCAAGCTACAAATACCTATTGTTTCCAAGTGTTGGGGATACAGGAATAAAGCATACTAGCCCTCTCTCCAAGCAGCCTGACTAGTTGAAGAGGGAGGAAGGTGAACCTGAAAATAAGTAAGATGATTTCAGGTACAGAAAAGTATTATGAAGAAGGTAAAAATAGTATGTAGGATGGTTAGAAAAATCCTCTCTGACATGGTGCATTGCAACAAAGATCTAAATAATGAGACATGGGGTGCTACATGGCAGTCTAGGAAAGCGGGTTCCAAGTAAGAAGGCCAGCAAGTGCAAAAGCCCTCACTCAGGAAACAGAATTTTACAGTTTAGATTTCTGTTCTGTGAGTAACTGGTGGCCACTGGAGTTTTTGAAAGGGTGGTTAAGTGATCTAATGTATACTTGAGACAGATCATTCAGGCTGCTGTGTGGCAATACACTCTGGAGGCAAGAATAGCCAGGAAGGACAGCTCAGCGGAGCTACTGAAATCCGCAGAAAGATTATAAAGAATAGGTTCACAGATGCAATTAACAAAGACAAAGAGAAGGTGCAAATTTGGAATCTATTTGGAGGAAACGCTGACAAAACGTACCAATGGGTAGAAAATAGAGTGTACGAAAGAAGAATCACAACTAGTCGCCTCACTCCTTCCTCACCTTTTACCCCCAGAAATATTGTTCTGTTAAATAGAGAGAAGCAGCTTTTCCCTCCCTTCTCTCCACTTTTCAATTCCTCTCAAACTGGTCCCCATGGTCTTTTCTCTTACCTGTGTTTCTGAACATCATAAAACTAAAAGAGAAGCAAACAAAATATAATAATTTCCACATTATCGTGGCAAAAATTCTACTTGTGTTCAACATGTTTTCCCTTTGAAAGTCTATTTTGCTTCTCCTCTTCCCCAATGAATGAATAATGAAGCTTGGGGGCAGAGAGTTGCACACTTAGTAACCCCTCTCTACATCAATGTTTCTAATATCAATAATGGGAACAGGATATTAGATTCCTTTTTCAAGTGAAAGCTAATTGTTGGCTTGAGGGTAAGAAATCTATAAGAGAAATAATAATAGCAATTATTTTTGGAGTACTTGCTTAGTGCCTGGCATTGTTCTTCATATGTTAACAAATTTAACCCAAAAACAATCTTACATATTTTAGAGATGAGAAACTAAGGCACTGAGAGCATTGCCCAAGGTCACAGAGTTAATACATGGTATAGCTCGTTTCAGTTGCAGGCAGCCAACTTTAAAGGCTGAGATTTTACCACTAGAAATATTTGTGTATTTCTTACCACCTTGGTGCTGTTTTAGAAATAGCAGAAGAATGCCTATTCCTACCTTTCCAATTATGAGGAGAGACACGACATAGTCACTTAATTTCTAAGACAAGAGAAAAGAACACAAATGTTCATTGGTGTCTGATGATGAATGATAGAGGTAACCACACATGCTGGTCTTTCTATTGTCTCCAAAATAAATTTACTCTAATTCTCCAGCATAAAAATGCCTCAATAAATAATCTAAAAACAAAAATCTGAATTCTGGGTGTTGAAGGCAACACCTGGTGTACTTTTTATATGTTACTACTTTAAAACTTCACAAAGATCATAATGTAAGTGTTAATATCTTAGTATTGTGAATGGGATTCAAAAAACAGAATGAATTTGCCCAGGGTCATACAATGAAATTTAGAGTTAAAATGACCACGTTTGTATACACCTAAATCCCCATGCATTTTTCAAAACAATGTTCTGTCATGAGTGAATTTGAGTGGGCAACAGCCCTTTAGCCCAGTTTTGAAAACTATATTTAAGTGATACTATATTTAATGGATATAAAATAATACTTCAACTATGCTTCAAAGCCAGTAGAATTTTGATATAAACATAGGATTATTCCTGTGTTTTGTATTTTTATTTATATTAACTTTTGTGATAAGAAACTTCTAACAGTCCTTTCAAAACAAACCCATAGTAGCGTAAAATAAAAGTGTGAAATTACTGTTCAGAAGAGAGTAAACCACAGAAACAATACATTCTACCTTTTCCACGGTTTGTTAATCAAGAGTTCTAATTTTATATTTTTCACCTTCTGCGATGTGTGTATTTCTTTATGAATGACTGGTGTGTTTCTATATTTCATCCCATCAGTTTGTTCTACTGAAATTTCTTAGGTGGATGTGTGTGTGTGTGTGTGTGTATACATGTGTGTATGTGTGTTTTCATTGCAAAGATAGAATAATAAGTTAATCCTACTCAAAATAGAATCTTCCAAATACTTAAGCAAAATAACTTTAACCCAGAAGAATGAGTGCTCTGTAGCTAAAAAGGTAGAAAACTTGTGCAGTGGTGACATATGAACTGAAATAGAATGAGACAGGAGTAAGTCTACATTAGACAGGAATCTTCAAGGTATGCTGATTACCTGGTTAGGCCATTTGGACCATTGGATTCTTAATTTCAGTTGGCCAGTTGAATAAGTCTGTCTAATCCAGATGTCTACCTAAATCAGTAGTTATGAAGATAGCAGAAATAGCAACTAGAAATAATCAAAGTAATACTGTAGGTTGAAAACCTATATATAGTTTCATTTTTTTTTTTTTACTTTTAAGTTCAGGGTTACAAGTGCATGTTTGTGACATAGGTAAACTTGTGTCATGGGGGTTTCTTGTACAAATTTCATCATCCTGGTATTAAGTATCCATTAGTTGTTTTTCCTGATCCTCTCCCTCTTCCCACCCTTCACCCTCCAAAAGACCCCACTGTGAGTTGTTCCCCTCTGAGTCCATGTGTTTTCATTTAGCTCCCACTTATAAGTGAGAACATGCAGTATTTGTCTTTTTTGTTCCTGTATTGAAAAACCATATATAGCTTGTTTTATATAATTTATTTTAAATATTGATTCAATATGTGAACTCTTTGTTCTAAGTTTCAAATACTCCTAGATTTTCCCAGTTTGGTCCTAATATACAAAAATTTAAACTTTCTCTTCTACCACCCTGATACCTGCCCAACAATTCCTAGGGCATTTGCAAACATCTTGGGATACGATAGGAATATGACTACTGGAAGTAGCCCAGCAGTTTGGCTTGTTGGACCCAGAGGATCAGTCAGGAGGTGATCTACTCACACCATAGCAGGGTGAAGTTTTAAGGCTCAGGTGGTGTGATGGTTCTACCCAAGTGATGAAGTCTGGTCAGACCAGTTGTTCCCTTGCTTTGGGGTTTATGTTGGTTATTTGGCATTCCCAGCCACTTGCATGTTGCCAGCACTTGGTATGATCACTTCTTTTATCATTTTAATAGTAGTGTAGAGATATTTTATTGTCATTTTAATTTGAATTTCTGTGATGACTAATAGTTTTAAAGATGTTTTAATGAACCTATTGTATATCTTCTGTTGCAAATTCTGTGCTCAAATTTCTTGACCATTATTTAGGTTGTTGTTTTTTTTTCATATTATTGAGTTATAAGGATTCTTTATGTATTCTGCATTCAGGTACTTTGTGTGATATATGTATTATTAATTTTTTTTCAGTATGCATTATTTTCTTAATGGTGTCTTTTGAAGAACAATAGTTTTAATTTTTATAAAAAATTCAATATATTATTATTTTGTGGCTCATGCTTTTTTGTTGTTGTTGTAAAAAATCTTGCCTATCTCTAGATCTTGATGATTTTCTCATATGTTTTCTTCTAGAAAATTTTTTTCAAGTCTAACTATGATGTGAAATTGGAGTGATGTTCTTTCTAAAAATATATATAGACATACAGTTAATCCAGCACCATTAGTTGAAAAGACATTCCTTTCTCCCGTTGAATTGCCTATAGTTTGTCATAATATAATTGACCACAGATGTATGAATCTATTTCTGCACTCTATTCAGTTTTATTGCAATATAGCTACCTTTTCATCAGTCAAAAATTGTCTTGATTACTGTAGTTATATATTAAGTACTGAATCCAAGAATAGCTAGTCCTTCTATTTCATCCTCCTTTGGACGTATATTTTACATTTGTTCTTTATGTGCCTTCGGTCTGCATTCCATGCTCTCCTTGCTAGATGGTTAGTACTCCTTCCTAGATGGTTATGTACTCTAGAGAGGTTATAATTCATAATTACAGAACTCAAAATATTTCGAGCTATATATCTAAGGAGGTTTTCCTTTCTTCTAGTATGATCTGCATTTGGGGAATAAACTGTTTTTGTCTTCCTCAGGTACTCTTAAATTGAGCTTTTGCAGTAAGAGGTCTTTTTTTCCCCTTTTTTTGAGACCGAGTCTCACTCCGTCACCAGACGCCAGGCTGGAGTTCTGTGGCGCGACCTCGGCTCACTGCAACCTACACCTCCCGGGTTCAAGCAGTTCTCCTGCCTCAGCCTCCCCAGTAGCAGGGACTACAGGCGCGCGCCACCACACCCAGCTATTTTTTTTCGTATTTTTAGTAGAGATGGGGTTTCACCATGTTGGTCAGGATGGTCTCGATTTCTTGACCTCATGATCCGCCCGCCTCGGCCTCCCAAAGTGCTGGGATTACAGGCATGAGCCACTGCGCCCGGCCTGCAGTAAGAGGTCTTAATCAACCTTGTGTTTTTAAAAACATACTTAAGGCTCTTCTGGTTAGGGGTGGTAGGTGCAACAGATCGACAGAGACTTGTTAAGAATTAGAACACCTGGAAAGTCAGATTGGGGTCTGTGCCATCAGAATTCCTTAAGAGACATTGGGGAATAAAATCAAAATTGGGCTAAAATGTACAACTAGAGTTGATTTGGAAGCCAAGATCAGAAGTTAATGTGCTGTCCCAGAAGATGGAAATAGGATAAGAGAGTGTGAAAACCTAGAAGCAAGATGATCCAGGAGCTATGGAGGCTAACTTTCTACTATTTGCTATTGCATCTTCTTTACTGACTGGTATAGATAAGACTATATACAGTAAGAACCAGAAGTGAATTAATCAAAAAGCTGGTAACACTTCAGTGTCAGGACCCTCAACTGCATAGACACCTTTCAAAGTTCTAAAATTGTATTTGTGTTTTTTTTCCCTATAAGTAGCCTCTTATAGAGGGAGGATAAACACAGAACCATCCAAAGCAAAAAACCTGGAGTGTTGCTCATAAAACTGCATTTTATTTGTTTATTTTAGGGTATGTTATGGAAACAGTATATTTAAAGTAGCAAGATAGACACTGGAGCTTATAATTATCACGTGTTCAGCCCTGTCAGATACTGCTCTAAGCACGTCACATGAATTTACTGATTTGACCCTCAGAACAACTTATTGAGGTCCATTTGTTATAAGCTTCATTTTAGAGATTAAAAAATCCAGGTCACAAAGAGACATTAAATAACTTTCTCAATTTGCATAACTAGTAGAGTAAGGGGTCGTGAGAGTGGTGGGTTCCAGATTTGAACTCACATAGTCTCGTTCCAACGCCTTATGCTGCCGTCTACCTTCCTATCCCTCTAGAATCAAAGGAAATTAGCCTTGTGCTGAATTTCTCTTTAGATTTACTGGTAGCTGTTTTTTACTGACCAATATTCCAGTAATTTTGTGATGAAGACTATGCATACAGAAATGTAATCAACTTCAGAAATAAGGTTAATTTGAATACAGAAACAAGGCACAGAAATTGGACAGCTTTAAATCATTTTAACCTATAGATTTCCAGATGAGTTTGTGACTGTCTGTTATAACAGATACTTATAAGTATCCCAGACTTTGTGAAAGCCTCTATACTTCATAAATCTTACTCTTTATTCCCTAATAGGTCATATACTCTTACAAGCATGTAGAGTATTTACTTTTGGTCTATTTGACTATCAATATTGAAGTTTGGGAAGGCAAAATTCTTTACTGGATTTGAACGGGGCAAGGTGTTTTCTTTATACAACAGCCAGATATATTCTCACACTTTCTTTGCATCAATCTCAAGATGGCGAAATCTTAAAATTTTAATATTTTTAAAATTTTAAATATTTTATGCCAACTTTCTAAGCAAGCATATTTAGGATTATAGCTATTTTTCCTTCATGGAAAAAAATGTTGAAGAAGTGTCCTGGACCTTATTGAATTTAGAAATACACAGAGATTCAAGGTGACCTCCTCAGTGGTAGTGCAGTATTTGACTTTTCTGTAAGCATGTCTATAGCCGTATATTTTTTGTATACGGAATTGGCCTTGCTTCTCAAATTGAGAATGTAAATTTGCATTTACTATGCTTTCTAGGATTTAGTTCTTTTTGGAAACTATACATTAACAAGGAAGAATGCTAAAATAACCATATACTTATCATTTATTTTCAAAATTTTAGATATTTTCAGAAGATCCATTTCTTCTCTGAGTTTGAAGGTAATAGAGTGTTAGATAGTAGTTAGGAGTATGGACTTTCCATCTCTAACAAATTTTCGATGGTATCTGTTTTTATGCATTCTCTATATCTGATGGTGTTCAAATCATGTAATTTATTTCACTTGTTAATAAAATCATGATTAAAAACCATTAATAGGGCCAGACATGGTGGCTCATGCCTGTAATCTCAGCACTTTGGGAGGCCAAGGCAGGTGGATCACCTGAGGTCAGGAGTTCAAGACCAACCTACCCAACAGAGTGAAATCCCATTTCCACTAAAAATACAAAAATTAGACAGGCATGGCGGCAGATGCCTGTAATTCTCAGCAGGTGCCTGTAATCCTTGGCAGGTGTCTGCAGCTACTCAGTATGCTGAGACAGGAGACTCGGTTGAACATGGGAGGTAGAGGTTACAGTGAGCCGAGATCCTACCACTGCACTCTAGCCTGGGCAACAGAGCAAGACTCCATCTCAAAACACAACAAACAAACAAGCAAACAAACAACTATTATTAATAGTCACAATGATGAAATTTACTTATCACTCACTTTTATAATTATTTTTAACCTAATCACAGCATAGTTACCCACAAATCATTATCCTCACTTTGAAATAAGTAAATTAGGCTCAAAGACAAAAATAAAAGAAAGAATAAAACTTGCCCAAATTTAGATAGCCCATGGAACAGAGCCAGGATTTGGACTTAGGCCATCTTACTTTGTATCATTTTCTACAGTGTCTTCTTCACTGACTAGTAGAGACAGGACTGTACATCTAGTAAGCACCAGAAGTGAATTTCCTAAAAAGCTAACAACACTTAAACATCAGGACCCTCAACTGCATGGACACCTTTCAAAACTCTAAAATTGTGTTTATATTTTTGTGTTCTTTTTCTTACATTTGTAAGAAAAAGGGGCTATTTAGCCCCACAAATCATGTAAATTTTAGGGCTCGCTAAACCTGGAATTTGCCTCAGATAGGCCATCAATAAATGTTAGCTCCTATTATTGTTAGGCCCCATTTACTATTGCTAATCATAATATTTATAGAGTTTGTGCTGAGGTAGCAACTTCCCTGCTACCCCAACTCTTCTCTGCTTTGTCAGCTCTATGTACATTTTGTGGATTTTCTGTTGTTGACCCAATCTTCTCTGTAAGGCTCCCCCTAGTTACATGCTAACTTAAACAGAGATAGGTATACAAAAGCCTTCCTCAAGTGTGAGGCACAAAGACAAGCTTTCCAGTTGCTATTCCCATCTCACTCCTCACTCCCTCTACAGTTTACCATTTGTGATAATAAAATATTAAGTGCTCTGTAAATGTAGCATGACCTTGAAATCTATCTAAAGACAATGATAAAAACATTAAAAATTATTAGCATTACAGCAATAATTATAGGAGAACTAATGACTGACGTACCCATAGGCTAAATGTGTAACCTAGATTATGTTATTTAATAATTAGTAAACCATCTGAGGTTGGAATTTTATCCCTAATTTACAGATGAGGAAAGAAAGTCTTGGAGAGATTAAATGACCTATCCATGGTTACACAGTAGGTGTGGGGCCAAATTTAAAACTCAGATATGTGACTCCAAAGCCCTTTATTTAACATCCACATTCTCCAGCCTTCTTCATCATTGCTCAGAGCACCACCATCTTGATTTAGCTAACTTAAGTATAGGTATAAATAGTAAATTGATTCAGGGGGAGAAAATCTCAAAAAATGAAACTCTTTATGTCTGAAGTGTTCAGAGAAATCATAGTCTTAATTATATATTCTAAAATTATGCAAATGATCTTTTTAGTTGTGAATTAATCAATGTTAATCACTTGAAAAATAGCTTTTAGGTTCTTTTTTTTTTTTTCCCTTAGGGATGTGTCAGAGTGGTTGAAATTCTCCTAGTAAGCTTCCTTTTTAAGAATTCAATTTTTTTCCCCCTGGCAGATGAAGACTACTTGAGTTATTTTGGTGTTGAGCAACAGTCACAGTAGGTGATTAAATTAGAGGCAGGTGTAAAACTCCTGCCTCTGAGTTACCAGGGCTCTGCTCTTTGAGGGTTATAGATCAGCAGTAAGTTTCTGACACTTGAAAGCCTATCTTCGTGGAGGGAAAAGAGACACTAATGTGAACTGCTCTTTAAAAAGAGATGTCAATAAAGAAATAAGAATGAATATTAGATGAGGAAGATATGGTTCACCTGCCTATTTGAATTGGCAAGCAACACATTCTCAGCTGTGGTTATCTCAAGTCTACCATTAAGAAAAATGCAAGTAGAACAAGTGAAGCTGCAATCCCCTTTTCTTATTAGCAAACAGTAAGCCTAGTAACTCTACTTTCATTTTCAAGAGAACTTACTTTGATGTTAGTCAAAATTTCTGAAGATCTTCTGATGATTAATGCTGATTCCAGTTGGTTATGGACCTGGATAATTTTGTGAAAACAACAGAACTGTAGAAATTCATTATAACATAAAGAAATGCTCTTAATCAATTATAAAAGAGTAATTTTACTCCTGAATTTCTCCTGAATCTCAAGTTGTTATTTATTTTCAGATATAGTTAGAGATGTATTTTGATTCTATGTTTTGCACCAAGAATATATACAATATATATATTATATATATATTTCCTCCAAAATAGTATATCAAAGTATCTGAGAGATTTGAGTACTCTACACTATTTTTAAAATCATGAACATTGTTAAAACTTACTGTTCTTGGACATATGATAATTTTGGCATGTCTGTGATTTTTTTCTCTTAACCTCTCAACTTCTAAATACTGCACCAATGCTTTTCTTTTTGTAAATATATATATATGTGTGTGTGTGTATATATATATGTGTGTATGTATGTGTGTATATATATATATATATGTGTGTATATATGTATATACATACACACACACACACACACACACACATACATATATTCTTAAGTGTAAATCTTTGTTTACTTTGAAGGTTCATACCATCTGTGGTTCTCAAGTTTAGCTTTATGTGGTTTAAAAGGCAGATTAACTGTTAATCAAAAATGGTTTGAATTTTTTTTTCCACTGAGTACTTCTAACTAGGTATGACTCTTTTTGGAGCTTACTGAATAGTGCTGATGGAAGTGCAAATTAAATTTTTTACTCAGAAACTTACAAACTTATAATATAATGGAATTCTCTTTTTCCAGAGTGGTCAAAGACTAAAAGATTAATGGCTCTAGGAAGGACTCTGCAAATACATTTGTTTTTCAGAATAAAATCCTACATTAATTTTTAAATAATTTATTGGTATATTAATACTTCAGAATATCTTATACCTTGCAGACATGTGTGTCTGAAAAACCCAGTGCATTTAGGTCACAGCTAAATACTTGATAAAACAGAATTCACATATATAAGGGAAAAACTAAT
This sequence comes from Cheracebus regulus, assembly GCA_963574635.1. Classification (NCBI taxonomy): domain Eukaryota; kingdom Metazoa; phylum Chordata; class Mammalia; order Primates; family Pitheciidae; genus Cheracebus; species Cheracebus regulus. The sequence goes on along the minus strand of CAUYQU010031245.1, from coordinate 21,688 downwards.
AAAAAGATTTATATGTTGAAAACAAGTGGCAAATATACATTTTCAAGTACTCAAAATAATAGTTTCAAATACTGTTTACAAAATCTTGAAATGTTGGCACTATGTTTCATGGTAACCTTTAGAAAGGAGAATTATACTTTAGTAAATACTTTATCAAAATACATTGTAAAATGACATATTTAATAACATCTGAGTGTGTTTTGATTTAAAAAGCTGTACATATTACAGAAATTACATATAGATGTTCAATAAATCTTTACTGACTGAGGCTTGGTGACAAGAGGTTTATTCAGTAATCTAGGAAATCAAACTTTGCCATTTTGAGGGCACATAGAAGAACCATTCCAATGAGGATGGAGATAGGTTCTGTATTTTCCCAAAGGCAGTTCGAATAATTATTTTTTTTGTAATTTTAATAGTTTACTGATCATTTCAACTTTGTTTCAGTTGACTTAAAAAATTGTCCTGAAATGAAGAGGAAGAACACGGACTGTTTAATGTCTTACTTCACTTCTCATTTATTGTTGTCATTTCACTTTAATTCCTGTTTTGTTGACAGCTTATTATAAAAGTAAGTGAATACAAGGAATTGAGTCGCTAGAACTGAGAAAGTAAGATGGTTTGTAACTGCTTTGAAATTACTTAAATATTTGGCAAAATAGAAACAAAAGGAACCCATGAGTGGAATCCCTTAGGGTGGAGGTGTTTACTGAGATTTACCTGGCCCTCAATGAGTGATATTTATGTTTCACAAATGGCTCCATTATTAAACCCTCTGACTCCATTCCCATGCCTACACAAAACACGCAGCTAAAGTCATTATTTACCATCCAAAAGGCAAAACTCTGCTTTGTTTTTTGCTTCCACTGAGAATCTACTTATACCAAGGAGGAAGAAGTAAATGCGAGCCTCATTTTTCTTGGAGTTGATTGGCCCAAAACTATCCCAGTTTTAAAATGGAAAATCCCAGATCTTGAGGGCAAACCAAAATGTATGGTCTTACTAGAATCTCATTGCCTGAGCCTAATTTTGAGACAAGGGAAAGACATTTTCTCAAAGAAGAGGCATATTTCAAGATAGACTTTCAGTCCCAAGTCAAAGATTAGCATAGTGAAAGAGACTTTAGGTTGAGCACATGATCATTACCTATGGGCACACAGATAGTATATACTTTCCAACCTGTCTTGTGGTTAAATATAGTAATGTGACCAAATGTCAATAGAATGTGAATGAAAGTGATGTTACTTCCACAGTTGGTTCATAATAACATGTATGTGCCATACTCCTTGTTCCTTCCATTCTCTGGTTTGAAAATGAATACAACCACCTTGAAATCTAAATGCTGAAGACTGCAGAGCCACAGGATCAAAGAAGCATGAGAAGGAAAGCTGCCTTGAAATAAGGAAACCCATATTACATTTTTTATGAGTGAGAAATTTCTATTATGTCAAGCTACTAAACTTTTGCATTTTGTCTACGTAGCACCTAGTGTTATCTTATATAATATACACAGTGGTTAAAGGAAGATTCCAGACCTAGACTCTCAGAGCTCAAGTCAGCTCTTCCACTTGCTAAGCAAATATTATGCTTAGCATCCCTTTGTATGTTCTTAACAAATATCTGCATGTTCTGTATATTCTTAGCAAATATCTTAACCCTTCTGAGCCTTAGTTCTCTCATCATTAAAGTGGAAATAATGATGGTATCTAATTCACAGCATTGCTGTTAGCATTAAATAATTTATTACATATAAAGCATTTAGTAGTCTGACATAAAATAAGTACCATGTAGGTGTTATTATTTCATGTTTCTATGGTAATTTTTTCCTATGTATTTATCCTACACCACTTTTTTCTCTTGGCCTTAATTTTTTAATGTTATTACATTTTATTTTCTTTAAACATCACTTAATGCATATTTCAAGGCTTTAAGTCTACACATACTACTGCCAGGTCCTGCAACTCGCTAGTAATGCCCATTGCTTCTTCACTTTTAAAAAATGTATTAAGATATAATTCATACATGATACAATTTAGTCATTTAAAATGAACAATTCAATGGCTTTTAGAGTATTCAGAGCTGTCTGTTGACTACCATAATCATTTTATTTCTCCATTTCTCAGAACTACCCTTTAATATTTTAGGAGTCTGTTACAGCTATGACTCTAAATCCTGCATTTTCTGATCTCTGGCACTGAATTCCCTGCTAGGATCCCTATGAGTTTTTAACTCTGAAAAATTGTCCCAGTATCCAGCTACACTTCAACTCTTCAGCCTCAAGGGACCACTGTCTTATCATGTGAAGTAGCACAGAGATCATTATCAGTCCAAAACCATCGCCTACCATGATGAACTAATTTTCCCTTTCCAGAAAAGTCTCTAATTTCTTAAGGAAGTTTATGTCAGTGAAGGATGGATTGAAATCCAACCTCTAGTCTGAAGGTTTCTAGTTGATGTACTCACTTCAGAAGTCATACAATAAACTTTCTTACTTCTCTGAATCACTTCATCTAAAATATTTCATCCGCCAAAGGCTGCAATTCTATAATACTCTCAGAATAACTCCAACAACTTTGTTGACTACTAAGTGCTATTCCAAAGACTATACATTAAACAAAGAGGTAGGTGAAATCTTGAAATAGTTCTAAATTGGTTATTTTAAATCCTAATTCTGGTAGTTTGTTCGAAAATCCTAGAGGAGCCACCAAATGTAAGCCAGACGTAGGATGGTTTCTTCTTGTAGCAGGCTAACACAGCACTGAGTAAGGGCACATGGCTTCTTGCTGAATTTATCCCCTCAACATCCCTAGGCCACATGCCATTTCACAGGCACCAACAGCACATGGTATGTGGGGGCTCACTTAAGTCCACCAATTTCATCTTGCCGCCTCAGGTCCCCAGGTGTCTCCATCCCTTAGCTTAAATAGACTGACTGGATCCTGCCTTTTACTGACTTCATCAGAAACTCCATCTCAAAACACATTGTGATTCTAGTGATTTAAGTGAATATTTGCAAGATCAGGTAACAGGTGGAGTAACTTACAAAGTGTGTCGATTCACTCCTCTAGTTGACTCCAACTTTGCTTTTTCTCTTTATTGTGGCTTGTCTCTTCATCATATTTATAACCATATAAAAGCCCCACTCCTGGTATGGAAACTTTCTTGCTACATCATACTAGAATTTGTAGTCAAGCTTGTGTATTGCAATTAATTCCCACTACAGATAAACTTGCTGCCAGAGGGACTTTTCAACTGTCCACACTCTCTACACATTTCCAGGGAATTCTAGTGAATAAACGTTTCTCTACAAAATAAATAACCATCAAACATATTTTCTTAGAAAATCAGAGAGTTTTCAGATTCTTTCAATAGACCTTATATATAGTAGATATCTAGTAATAGAGAAACAATAAACAAGATACACACAATATAATGTGATTTAAAAACTTAATAGGTCTTTTGATTTATGTCAAAATACATTGCATATCAAAAAAACAGTTTCTGGATTGTGTTACTTTTATCATAATGAAAAATGCCATTAGATTTGTCATTGAAAAGTAATGAAATGATTTGACATATGAAAGAAAATTTTTAACCAGTAGTTTTTCTTCCAGTTGTCACAACTCATTTAGATACCAATTGTCTGTAATTGCAAATCTCTGAATCCAAATGTCAGCAAATGGTTTCTGTGGTGAAGAAAATGTCTCTGAGGTGGATACAAATATTGCCAGAAAAATGCAATGATTATTATTTTTCTTTCATAAGTATTAAATATATACATAGACATTGAAGAATTTGGCAGAATTAAAGATCCAAATTCAAAGAATTCTCAAGAACATTCTAAGTCTGATGCTATATTGAAAGTTTGTTCATTTACCCAAGTATTACGTCACCTGTGTACCATAAATCTTCCCAACACACTTCTTGAGGCATTTGCAATATTTTTGGGAGAAAAGATAGAAAAGGAATAATCACTTGTTCAAATTGCTCTTTGTACAGTATGTCACAGTTTTTATATGTCACATACAGGCTATTATGGACTTTAATTGTCATTTTCTTTTCTTTTTTGGAGTAGTTTTTGTAGGAGAAAACTACTGAAATGTTTGAGAATCATCCTGATAACTCTTAACAAATTATTTTTTAACTTCTGGGTTATAGAGATACCTACAGGATAGATTTTTGAGACTCGGGTTTTTGAATTTATTATAATTTTTGTTTAAAACTACAGATTTATTAGTTAAATAAGGATCTGGAGATTATTACATATGCAAAAAAGATAAACGTTCATAAGCCATTTAAAAATAATAAAATAGAAAAAACATGAGATTGAATAATAGAAATAGATTAAGCTAGTTTTAGAAGTTTTTGTATTTTACAATATAAAACAGTTGAATACTTAGACAAAAATAGTTTGCAGATATTTTCAACTGTTCCATAATGGGAAAATATGTATGGCAGTGTTGCATTTAATCATGTTTTGTGGGACTTTTTTTGGTTGTGGTGTATGAATTAAATATTTGCATTTGGTAGAACAAAAAAAAATAATTGAAGTGAAGATATAGATAATACCAATAATTGAGGTGAAGATATAGATAACAAGGTGGAAATCAAATATGACGATTGTAGAAACAGGTCATAAATATACTGTACAGTTTAGCTAATAAATTAGTTACTAAACATACATGATAGGTGATATGGTTTGGCTCTGTGTCCCCAACCAAATCTCATCTTGAACTGTACTCCCATAATTTCTATGTATTGTGGAAGTCACCTGGTGAAAGATAATTGAATCATGGGGTAGTTTCTCCCATACTATTCTTATGGTAGTGAATATGTCTCACCAGATCTGATGGTTTGATAAGGGGAAACTCATTTCACTTGGCTCACATTCTCTTCTCTTGTCTGCCTCCATTTGAGGTGTGCCTTTCACCTTCTGCCATGATTGTGAGGCCTCCTCAGCCATGCGAAACTGTAAGTCCAATAAACGGCTTTCTTTTGTAAATTGCCCAGTCTTTGTTATGTCTTTATCTACAGCGTGAAAACAGACTAATACAATAAATTGGTACCAATAGAGTGAGGTGCTACTGAAAAGATATCTGAAAATGTGGAAGCAACTTTGGAACTGGGTAAGAGGCAGATGTTGGAACAATTTGAAGGTCTAAGAAGGAGACAGGAAAAAGTGGGAAAGTTTGGAAATTCCTAGAGACTTGTTAAATGGCTTTGACCAAAGTGCTAATAGTGATATGAACAATAAGGTACAGGCTGAGGTGGTCTCCGATGGAGTGAAGAACTTGGAAATTGGAGCAAAGGTGACTCTTGTTATGTTTTAGCAAAGAGACTGGCAGCATTTTGCCCCTACTTTAAAGATTTGTGGAACTTTGAGAGGTGACTTAGGGTATCTGGCAAAAAAATTTCTAAGCAGCAAAGCATTTAAGAGATGACTTGGGTGCTATTAAAGGCATGGAGTTTTGAAAGGGAAATGAAGCATAAAAGTTTGGAAAATGTGAAGCCTGAGAATTTGATAGAAAAGAAAGTCCCATTTTCTGAGGAGAAATTCAAGCCAGCTGTGGAAATTTGCATAAGTAATGAGAAGCCAAATGTTAATCACCAAGACAATTGGGGAAAATGTCTTCAGGGCATGTCAGAGACCTTTGTGGCAGCCCCTCCCATCACAGGAGCAGAGGTTTAGGAGTAAAAAATGGTTTTGTGAGCCATCCCAGGGTCCCAGGTCTAGGGACTTGGTGCTTTGCATCCCAGCCACTCTAGCCATGACTAAAAGTGGCCAAGGTATGGCTTGGGCTGTTGCTTCAGAGGGTGGAAGCCCAAGTCTTGGCAGTTTCCATGTGATGTTAAGCCTGCAGGTACACAGAAATCAAGAATTGAGGTTTGAGAATCTCCACCTAGATTTTAGAGGATGAATGGAAATACCTGGATGTCCAGGCAGAAGTTTGCAGCAGGGATGGGGCTCTCATAGAGAACTTCTGCTAGGGCAGTGTGGAAGGGAAATGTGGGGTTGGAGCCCTAACATAGAGTTCCTACTGGAACACTGCCTAGTGGAGCTGTGACAAGAGTGCTACCATCCTCCAGACCCCAGAATGGTAGATCTACTGACGGCTTGCACGGTGCACCTGGAAAAGCCACCAATAACAGCAGCCCATGAAAGCAGCCATAAATGGGGCTCTACCCTGCAAAGCCACAAGGGTGGAGCTACCCAAGGCTGTGGGAGCCTACATTTTGCAACAGCATGACCTGGATATGAGACATGGAGTCAAAGAAGATTATTCTGAACCTTTAAAATTTGACTGGACTTGCATGGTCTTTTAGCCCCTTTGTTTCAGCCAATTTCTTCTATTTACCCAATACCTATACCCTCATTGTATCTAGGAAATAATTAACTTGCTTTTGATTTTACAGGCTCATAGGTGGAAGGGACTTGCCTTGTCTCAGATGAGACTTTGGACTGTGGAGTTTTGAGTTAATGGTAAAATGTATTAAGACTTTGGGGAACTGTTGGGAAGGCATGATTGGTTCTGAAATGTGAGGACATGAGATTTGGGAGGGGTTGGGGTGAAATTATATGGTTTGGCTCTGTGTCCTTAATCAAATCTCATCTTGAATTATACTCCCATAATTCCCACAAGTTGTGGGAGGGACCCAGTGGGAGATAATTGAATCATGGAGGCAGTTTCTTCCACACTGTTCTCATGGTAGTGAGTAAGCCTCACAAGAGCTGATGGTTTGATAAAGAGAAATCTGTTCTAGTTGGTTCTCATTCTCTTCTCTTGCCTGCTGCCATGTGTGATGTGCCTTTCAACTTCTACCATGACTGTGAGGCCTCCCCAGCCATGTGGAACTGTAAGTCAGGTAAACCTCTTTCTTTTGTAAATTATACAAAATTTTTTCTTTCCTGAGATACAAGAACACTCTCTTGGGTCTGGATCCAATCTTCTTTCCTATAATATTAATGCTGCAATAAACATCATTGTTTGTAAAAAATAATTGACAAAAATGCTTTGCTTTTAACTACTTCCACTATTGTTTTGTTTTGATAAAATTGCAAATGTGTGTATCAGAATTCATTGTGTTACATCATCTAATCCTAGCAATAATTTATATCTATTTTAGACCATTATTATGTTTAATATTTTCTAAAAGCCACACCATGCTGAATATATGCAAAATTTGGCGTAGATTTCCATTTTACAAATTTAGTTTATAGACCTAATTTGCCTTATTTTTGATTCTAGAATTAGGCAACACTTAATTCTATAAAATAGAATAAATGTTCCAGTGAACTACTGAGCAGAAAGAGTTGGCGTTGTATTATTGTATTATTTGTAACTAAGCATTATTAGTTCTTTAAAGTTATTTTTCTTATAAAGGTGGGGACAGGGAGATATAATAATAGAAAAATGAATAAATAGTTAATATCAGGTTACTTCAGGCTACCTCTTTGTGTAAGAATTAAAGCAGGGGAAATCTCATTATTATGCTGATTAAAGATTGAAACTGGATGTTTTGGGAAATTGGCTATTAGTATCTTTCTCCTAACTTCTCAGAAGATCAGATAACAATTTAGTTTGGTTTTGGTGACCTGAAACTTTAGCTTGGGAGACTTCACATTGATTTTTAGCTTGTTCTGTTGTAGTTAGTAGAGAAACAGCCCTAAACAATGACCTCCTATAATTTTCATTTGATACCAGTAAGTTTCAAATGCAGTCATATGCTAAAATTTCCAAGTAGGCTCTAAGAGCTTACTGAATAGAAATCTTAATATTTGCAAGTAAAAGAATAAGTTAAACCATGTGCTACAATTTAAATGAATTTTTTAATCAGTATCAGATTCCTCAAAAAGTAGGTTAAAACATATGGCAAATCACACTACAGCTGATCAAGCCAGTTACATTATGTACATGAGATTGTATATCTGTGATATTGTGATTTAGAATAAGAAAGATATAGTTGCTCTTCATTCCTATTCTTGGTACAGATCTTCTAAAAATCTTGAAATTTCCTAAGTGATAAGATCCATAAAGGTGAAAGGAGGGTCTTTTGTGAATCCTAACAAACCCTTTTCAACCACACTTGAGTTTATGTAATAAGATGACCTTTGGAAAGCCACTAATGATAGGGGCTAGTCTCCAGGGGGATAACTATGTGATTAAAGGCTTGGAACTTTGAGTGGGATCCCTGACTCTGGGGAGGGAAGAAAAGCTGAAGGTTGAGTAAAAACCAATGGCTAATGATTTAATCAGTCATGCCTATATAATAAAACCTGCATAAAAACCTAAAGAAAAAGGTTAGGATGGCTTCTGGGTTGGTGAACAAGAAGACATGTATGTGTCAGAAGGGTGGTGTGCCCCAATTCTATAAGGCAGAAGCTCCTGCACTTGATACTCTTCCAAACTTTAGCCTATATATAAAAATCTGTATCTGGCTGTTTATTTGTATCCTTTATAATATCCTTGCAATAAACCAGCAATAGTCATTAAACTATTTTTCTGGGCTCTATGAACGACTCTTGCAAATTATTGAACCTGAGAAGGGGATTGTGGGAACCTCAGATTTGTAGCCATGTGGGACAGAAGTTGTGGTAACCTGAGGATTTAATACTTGTGCTTGACTTCTGAAGTGGGAGGTAGTCTTATGAAACTAAGCTCTTAATCTGTAGGATCTGAGATTATCTCTAGGTAGATAACATCAAATTGAGTTAAATTGTAGCACACCCAGTTCTTCTTCACTGAGCATTGGAGAATTTCTTGGTGATATGGTTTGGCTGCGTCACCATTCAAATCTCATCTTGATTGTAGCTACCATAATCCCCACGTATCATGGGAGGGACCCAGTGGGAGGTAATTGAATCATGAGGGTGGGTTTTTTCTGTGCTCTTCTCAAGTTAGTAAGTCTTACAAGATCTGATGGTTTTAAAAGGGCAGTTCTCCTGTGCATGCTCTCTTGCCTGCTGCCACATAAGACATGCCGTTGCTCCTCCTTCATCTTCGCCATGATGGTGGAGCCTCCCCAGCCATGTGGAACTGTGTGCGTCCATTAAACCTCGTTTTATTTATAAATTACCCAGACTTGAGTATTTCTTCATAGCAGTATGAAAATGGTCTAATACACTTGGTGTGGGCAAAATCATCCCATGTTTTGGTGACCAGTGTGAGAATATTGAGAATGGTGTGAATATAAAAGGAAAAACTATTTCTTTATTTTTTCCAATCCAATATGATAAAATAAACTTAGAAAATTAAATTAATTTAGATTTCTAATGCCTAAACATGTCTTATACCCTAACTTCCTTGTTGTGTCTGAGACAAAATGATATAATTAAATGTTTTATCATTTACTAACGAACTGAATGTCTTGAATTTAATTGCTATGTAGTTGATTTTGTCAGGCTTATTAACAGTCAAAATGAATACTGAGGGACAAAAGTGGAAGGAATCTGAGAAATGCCCAATATGTCTTTTTATTTTAGTCAATTAAATTAGTATTTGATAATAGACTATTTATAGGACATTCAATATTGGGAAAGGATTAATTAGCCAATATTGCTGGTGAGTACTATAATCAGGTACTGTCATCAGTGCTATAATTAATATTGGTTGAAATTAATTAACCAGCATTACTGACAAGTACTATTAATGAAATTATTTATTGGAAGTACCATACTATTGCCAAATAATGCATTTACTTTTAAACCTGGAACTCAAGTTGAAATGATGATTCTACTGAAAAAAGAGCTTGAAATGCTCTACCCATACTACCCAAGATGAATTATTGACCATTGGTTGCTCAGACTAGAGAGAAAGACAGAGCTATATGGCATCACAGATTTATTCCTGATAGGAAATTAAAACAAGTGCCTAGCAATTTATGAGAGAATAGAAAAAAAGCAAAGCTTTTCTTGTACTTCTGTTCATAAAGAACCAGTATTTAAAATAAACTGAGTAGAAGAGTGTGACTTAGCAACTGGGCTCAGAGTATAATGATACTCAACTGCAAAGCAGAAGTGGGGTTGGGATGGGGTCACTGCTGGGGATTCACTAAATAGGAGCATCAGAACAAGGCAAAGCAAAGAGGCAAAAAGCCCAAATTGAATCAGAAGAGAGAACACTGATCTGCTCTGTTTAAGAACTACTAACATTATCTTGTTATTAATAAAGAAGAAAAAAAGTATATATCATAGCTCCATTAAATAATATTTATACTGATTTATAGGATTTATACCAACTTATAGATGAATAATGTAAGAATCATATTTACATATATGCGTGTAATGTACCCAACACACACAGAGAACTCCAGAATTTCCTTTGCTTACAAAAAGAGTGTATTAGTCTGTTCTGACACGGCTAAGAAAGACATAACCGATACTGAGTAATTTATAAGGAAAGAAGTTTAATTGACTCACAGTTCTACAGGGCTAGGGAAGCCTCAGGAAACTTACAGTTATGGCAGAAGGGGAAGCAAACACGTCCTTCTGCACATGGCAGCAGCAAAGAGAAGTGTGAGAGCTGAGCCAAAGGGAAAAGCCCCTTATAAAGTCATGAGATCTCCTGAGAATTTACTCACTATAACAAGAACAGCAGCATAAGGGTAACCACCCCCATGATTCAATTACCATCCACCAGGCCCCTCCCACAACACATGGGGATTATCAGAATTTACAATTCAAAATGAGATTTGGGTGGGAAAAAAACTCTTTCTTAAGAAATTTTTTATCTTCATAAAAACCACAAGTTAAGAAAATATTTTACATCTGTATCTGAGAGTTTAACTGCTTGTACCCACTTTAAAAAGAAAATCAAGATTCGAATGACCAAATAGTAAGTGAAACCTGACAAACTGCATCCTTTAAAGACTGACTGTTATCAATATTTACTCCTTAATCAGGACTGCAAGTTTCATGAGAATGATAGATGTTCATTGCTTTTGGTCATTCATTGCTTCTTTCAATAGCAGCATACCCACCATATTTTGGGTACTTTTCACTATTTTATTACGTGTAGTCTGTGCCCTGTTTTCTTCCATTGTGATTGACATCTGACCAAAACTTGGACAATTGGCACTTCTGTTCTGGTACTTCAACTCTTGATGAGACAGACAGAAACATATAAAAAGGGTGGGAGCTCATTCATTCTAACCACAGCCAGAATTCAGAATTTTCTGAGCCCTATACCAACAGAGCTATTCTGGTTCCTGCCCTTTTAAATAACCTGATCCTTTAGCTAATTTTCTACCCATTAGGTAAGCAAACCTAAATAAATACATTTCTTATCAGCCCAACTTAGCCCAGTTAATTTAAATTGCTTTGCAACCAACTACCTTAAATTATACATTACATAAACTACTTATTTCTCATACTGTGTTTGATACAAAATTCTAAACATATTTGCAATACTTGTGTTTCCTCAACAAAATAAAAGACATCATTTTTCTCCCATCACAATATATTGAAAGCCAATATATTGAAACCCAGCACAGTAAGATTCCTGGGTGCTGAAACTTGGAATAAACACTCTTATCAGCTTCCAATTTATGCAACCTGCTTTCATTAGCACCGGCATAAAAATATTAGGGAGTTACTGTTAGGATTAATAGACTACATCACTCCAGTGCTAAGCATGTAATCATTGCCTGACCACTAATTAGATAGCCTTCAAGAAATGAAGCATTCTAAATAGAAAATAGTGACATCACAGAAAAATGGAGAAATAATTAACAGATCCCAAGTTTACAGGCTTTAAAAATGTTAAATGTTACTTGCCAATTGACATTTTAGTTCAAGAACACTGGAAGACCATTATGCAAACAGATGTTCTGAGGTAGTATCTTTAAAAAAAAGTTAATACGTAGGAAAAGGAAGTCTTTCTCAACTCAAATTACTTATTAATTATTAATCGATGAATTCCAATAATTCTGGTATAATTTTAGTACTTAGAGTTTCAAGTGCTCCCTTTCTCTTATAAAAGAATGTCTTTACTCATCTGTTATGCTGTTTTCTACTTGTGGTGACTTTAATAGTTTGACATTTTTTCCCTGCCTATTCACATTCCAAAGTTATTATATCCAATTCTCCATAAAAAGGGCCTAAGAAATACAGGGTATGATTGTTTGACGTTTTGATGGATGTCAGGAGTGCGAGGAGGGGAGAGAGATTTATCTGTTTAGGTTCACAGGCTTTACTCACACTGTTTTTCTGTTACATGATCCGTGGACCTAGAAGTGTTTCACCTCTAAAATATCAAATTCAAAACTGAACTTGCTGACTTCAGCCATGTAACATTGTTTCATTCATTTGGTTAATTTAAGCAGATTTTTTTCTAACTTTGTTATGACATTTAGTATCTGTCTTCCTCTACATTTTTTTTATTGGATCACAATTGTCTATTGAATGCCTAGTCTGTACTGAACCAGGTTCTAGGCACTGAGAATAAGATGGTAAATAAGACATACAGGACATTTTCTCAGAGACGGTAATATTTTAGAGAGGGAGATAAACTTAAAAAGCATATTATAATTTGAGTAGAAATGAATATCAAAAATTTAGCTGAAAAAAGAATAAAAAGTGATGGAATATATATGGCTCTTTTAAAAAGTGTAATAATTAGCTCTTGGTACAATATTGCTACAAAATAACTTCAAAATTTCAATACAACACATGTATCTGCAGGCTGGCTAAAGTTTGATTTAGGCTGGGCTTACCTTGACTTGGCTCCATGCTATAGGATGAATTCAGCTCCTTTCCACCTGTTTTCTGAACCACTTTAAGTCAGTAGCCACCCATGCATGTTCTTTTCATGGCAAAAGGTCAGAATAAGAGGGAAAGACAAATTGGGTAAGCACATTTTGAGCCTTTGTTTTGTCAAGTCTACTAATATCTGATTGGTTAAAACAAGTCACATGTCTAGGTCCCAAATCAAGGATCAAAGAAGTACATGTTGCCCACATGTACAAAAGACCATGAAAGGCTGGAGTTATAAAATTAATGCAGAGGAGTGAAGAGTTGTGACCAATTATTCAGTCTATCATTCTGAGTAAAAAGGGGAAATTTCATTGATATTTCACTTAAGATCTGAATAAGGCATTAAAGAAGTGATGTGAATAACTGAGAACAGAACATACCAGGTAGTGGAAACAACAAATGTAAAGACATAAGTAGGGACAAGTTAGAGAAACAACAATTTGTTTGCTGTGGTAAATATGGGATGAATGAAGGAAGAGTAGTAGTAGAAGATAATGTCAGTAGATGTTTAATGATAAGATTTTAGTAGATATTTAAATCCATAAAATTTGAATTTTTAAATAAGTATATTGGAAGCCTTCGGAATGCCTTGAGCAGGAGATATATATATATATATATATATATATATATAAAATCAAATTTCTGTTTCTAAATGATCACAAGCAGCTATGTAGAGAATTGACTGTAGTGAGGGCAAAAATAAAAGCAATCACTCAAGAGGTTTTTTTGTGGAAATACTAAGGAAAGGAGATTATGACTCATACTAGGGTATTAATGGTGGAGGTGGTGAGAAGTAGAATTCTGGATAGAGATGCAGGATATTGGCAGGGCCATATTAATATGGGAGGGGAGCAGGGAAGTGCTGGGTAGAGAAGAGTAAGATCCCTGGCGAGGTCTCCACCCTCGGGCCTGTGCCCACAGACCTAAGTGAAAACAGGCACTCCTATTTTCATACCCAAATGTTGCATTTTCCAAGATAGTTCTGGCCTGCCACAGCCCCCATCTTGTGCCCATAAAATCCCAAGACCTAGCAGGTACAGACACAAGCAGCTGGACGTTGAAAGGAGCAGAGGAACACACCAGCAGACATCGGCAGACCAGCGATGGCAGAATGACATGGATGCCAAGGAGAATTCAACCAGGAATGGTTGGAGGAAAGTCCAACCACTGGGTGGTTGGACTCCAGAGAAAGACCAACTTCCCATTTCATCCCCCTTCTGGCTCCCCATCCATCTCACTGAAAGCCACCTCCACCACTCAATAAAAACTTGCACTTATCCTGCAAGCCCATGTGTAATCTGATTTTTCTAGTACACTGATCAAGAACTTGGGATACAGAAAGCCACCTGCCCTTGCAAAAGGTAGAGCATCTAATTGAGCTAACAGAAGCAGTCTGCAGACAACAAAGTTGAAAGAGCACACTTTAACACATGCCCACTTGGGCTTTGGGAGTCGTCAATACTCCCCCTAGACACCCAAAGTGCTCCATACCCGTCTGCATGCTTTCCTAGGGGTTTGAGCAGAGGGGCAGCCACACCCGTCTCACACCCTGCGGGAACTCTCCCATTTCAATATTGTATGATGATGGCTTGGATATGAGATGTGAGAGAAAGAGAGGAATCAAAGGTGACTGTTAGATTTTTAGTCAGAAGAACTTAGTAATTGGCATGGCATTTATTAAGTGGAAATGACTGAAGGAAGAATGGGGTTGATGATAAGGGTGGAAAATTTGTTTTATGTAACTGAAGTGTGAGATGTTTTTCGGACATCCAAATGGAGATGTTAAGTGGTGGGAGAGTGGGAACAGAAGAGACTGATGTTGAAGCTGTCATTTAAAGCCTTGAGGTTGGCTGAGATCACTCAGGGAATAAGGAAAATTCCTGATTCAGTGCTGGATGCTTTCAAAATTATGATTCAGAAAGAGGAAATGGGACAGGAGACTGAGACTAAGGAGTGGCTGGGAAGGTAGGAGTAAATCCAAAGATAAATGATTGTCAGAAACCCAAGTAAAGAAAGAATTTCATGAAAGGGAATAATCCCCTGTCTCTTCTTAATCTTGCTGCTGAGGACCAAGGAAGATGAAGATTGAGAATTCTTCACTGGTATTTGGCATGATGGAAATTATGAATACTCTTCACAGGCACCATTTCTGTGGTGTGTTTGAGAAAAAGTCTTATTGGAATCAGTTAGAAGAGAATGAGAGGGAAATATATCAAACTATTCAGCTCTTTGGAATTCTATCGGCTGGGCTGTGAATACCTCTTATCTTTATTTCTTGTTCATATTAGATCATCTGTTCATAGTTTCAAATAAAATTAGTTTTAATTCTATTGCTATCTTACTTTTTCACTTGAATACCCAACAGCCCCCCAAATCTTGACCAATATAACTACCACCTTTTCATTTCTATAATTGAGCAGTTGAGCAGTGCTGATGGAAATCACAGACTTACATAGACTGGTGCCTTGAAAAATTCGTATCATCAATACCATCTGTCATTCTCCCTGTATTTTCCTTGTTATTTGTCTCTCCTATTCTGCACATATATAATTTACTTGTTTTACATATATTCTTCCTATTATAATCCTCTCATGGAAAGCAGTGTCTCTTCTTATAATTGATCTATCTCAGTCTTATATAATCATTCCTCCTCAGCAATCTTGCTCCATCTCTTCTTTTTCTTGTAGTTTCATGGTCACCTTCCTTATTGGCTCTTTTCTATCTGCATTTATGCATTATTTCCATCATAATCTCAATATTTCCTCACCTCTCTGCTCCAGTCTTTCATTATTCTCCCACCAATGACTATATTTCTTTAAAAGTTGTCTCCAATCATTATGACCACGTCTCATCTTCCATTTTCTGTTAAGATTTCTGCAATCTGGAACCCACCTTCACAACCACTGCAACAAAACCTTGTGATTGTAATCAGAAACTTCACTAAATCTCAAGGGGATGTTGGAAACCTAATCTAATTTGATTTTTTTCCCTCTAATATTTATACTGTCAAATTGTTATTCTTACTGAAATGTTCTCTTTTGTTGGTTCTGGTGGCTTTCACACTCGTTTCTTTCTCTCCTATCTTTCTGGCTGCTCTAAGTAAATGTGAGATCTGGTTTCTTTTTATGTGTTACATATTGGTGTTTCACAGGGTTTCGCTTGAGGTTTTTTTTCTTCTCCCTTTGTGTTCTATTACTGCATGACCTCATTCACTCCCATGACTTAATTGTCATCTATATTCTGATGATTCACAAATGTATTCTCCTAGGCATGTATTTCCAACAGCCTCCTGGATATCTCCACCTAGCTGCTCCTCTAACAACGTAAGCTCAATAAGAACATCATCTTGCCCACTGAAACCTGAAATCTACCCCCAAATCCTCTGTCATTGACTGGAGCCACCATGCATCCAAATGCCTAATAAGGAAAATTAGATTAAAAATACACCCTTTGTTTATGCCCCTAACTAATCAGCCAAGTCTTGTTGATTCTATATCACCTCTAAATCTTTTTATTTATCTGATACCATTCATCCCCTGTGGATCTACTCTACAAATTTAAGAACACCATCACTTCTCTCTCCTGGATTGCTTTAGCAGCTCTCTAATTCAGTTCCCTGTGTTTAGTCTCAACTTATTTATTTATCTATAATACAAATACGCTACTGTAATTTTAATTTTACATTTTTCAAAGTCTTTGCTTTTTTTTTGTAGAGTTGAAACCTCTCAGGTTCTGATTTTTTGAACATCCTTATCCATTCATCTCCCATTCTTCTGGAAACTAGCTATATCCTATTATCCTTGAGATATCTGCTCAAATATTACTACTTCCTGGGTATCTCTTCCCTCTCAAATTCTGACTGATTTCCTTTATAGCACTCATACTGAATTGCATATATCTTATATGAATAGTTTCTGTGGTCTGTACATACAAATTAACTTTATATTGACAGTAATGCACATTTTCTGTTTTTGCCCACAACTTGTACCAACAGAAACTCTATTGCCCATTCTCCCATTAATATTTCTGAAAATCCTTGAAACAAGTCAGTGCATCAGTCAGGAAATATATTTTTGATGACCTGCTTTGATGCCAGGCAATTCTAGGAGTGGGTAGATGAAAACATTGGAAGGCCTACAGGATTATAAGACATTCGATAAACATACAAACACACACATAATTTGAGATTGCAGGTAAATGCTAAAAGAAGTCAAACAAGAAACTCTGGCAGATTACCTAGCTGGAGCAGCTGAAGGGGAGAAAGAGGCAAGAAGAGGTCACTGTTTTAGGCAATAGTGAATTGACCTGAATGGTGAGAAGACAGCCAGGCATTCATCTGCAGGAAGATAATTTCAAGCCAAAAGAACATACTAATGCCTTGACTTGAGATCAAGTTTGGCACAAGAAGAAATGAAGGTCTTGTCACAGCAGCATTAGTTGGAGAGATGAAAAGAGGAGATCAGAGAGGTATTCAGGGCCATGTTGTACAAGGTCTTATAGGCTTAGAAGGAGATCAGATTTTATTCTGGTTGCAGTGGGAAATCATGGAGGATTTGAACAGAACAATGATCCAGTTTGGTCACTGGTTCATTTGTTTCTGTGAGATGAGGGGACTCACATGTTCTCACAAATGAACTTCTTTCATATAGTCAATGCATGGGTGAAGCCCAGGGTCTTTCAGAGCCTTAAAAATGAAACAGCTAAAACGCAAAGCTTGCAATTTCTAGTTGCCTTTCAAAAATGGACTCTGCTACATCATTATGTTAATAGACTCCCAGTCTTCTAGGGCCAAACAAGGGTAGTGGCATTGGAAACCCTACTTTCCCAGTGTTAATCTGGTGCTCCTTAACTGTCCATAATCTTTTTTTTAAATATATTTTATTGCACTTTAGGTTCTGGGGTACATGCGCAAAGCATGCAGGACTGTGGAATCAGTACATATAGGCAATGTGGTTTGCTGCCTCCATCCCCCCATCACCTATACCTTGCATTTCTCTCCATGCTGTCCCTCCCCAACCTCCATACCCTCCACTGTCCTTCCCCTATTCCCCACAACAAATCCTGGTGTGTGATGCTCCCCTCCCTGTGTCCATGTGTTCTCATTGTTCAACACCCACCTGTGAGTGAGAACATGCGGTGTTTGATTTTCTGTTCTTGTGTTAGTTTGCTGAGAATGATGGTTTCCAGGTTCATTCATGTCCCTACAAAGGACATGAACTCATCGTGTTTTATGACTACATAGTATTCCATGGTGTATATGTGCCACATTTTCCTTGTCTAGTCTATCATTGATGAGCATTTGGGTTGATTCCAAGTCTTTGCTATTGTAAACAGTGCTGCAATGAACATATGTGTGCATGTGTCCTCATAATAGAATGATTTATAATCCTTTGGATATATACCCAGTAATGAGATTGCTGGGTCAAATGGAATTTCTATTTCTAGGCCCTTGAGGAATCACCACACTGTCTTCCACAATTGTTGAACTAATTTACGCTCCCACCAACAGTGTAAAAGTGTTCCTATTTCTCCACATCCTCTCCAGCATCGGTATCTCCAGATTTTTAATGATCACCATTCTAAATGGCGAGAGATGGTGTGTGATGGTATCTCATTGTGGTTTTGATTTGCATTTCTCTAATGACCAGTGGTGATGAGCATTTTTTTCATATGTTTTTTGGCCTCATAAATGTCTTCTTTTGAAAAGTGTCTGTTCATGCCCTTCGCCCACTTTTGAATGGGTTTGTTTTTTTCTTGTAAATTTGTTTTAGTTCTTTGTAGATTCTGGATATTAGCCCTTGGCAGATGGGTAGATTGCAAAATTTTTTTCCCATTCTGTTGGTTGCTGGTTCACTCTAATGATTGTTTCTGTTGCTGTGCAGAAGCTCTGTAGTTTATTTAGATCCCATTTGTCTATTTTGGCTTTTGTTGCCATTGCTTTTGGTGTTTTAGTCATGAAGTTCTTGCCTATGCCTAGGTCCTGAATGATTTTGCCTAAGTTTTATTCTAGGGTTTTTATGGTGTTAGATCTTATGTTTAAGTCTTTAATTGAACTGGAGTTAATTTTTGTGTAAGGTGTCAAGAAGGGGTCCAGTTTTCCCAACACCATTTATTGAACAGGGAATCCTTTCCCTATTGCTTGTTTTTGTCAGGTTTGCCAAAGATCAGATGGTTGTAGATGTGTGGTGTTGCCTCCGAGGCCTCTGTTCTGTTCCATTGGTCTGTATGTCTGTTTTGGTACCAGTACGAAGCTGTTTTGATTACTGTAGCCTTGTAGTATAGTTTGAAGTCAGGTAGCATCATATCTCCAGGTTTGTTCCTTTTACTTAGAACTGTCTTGGCTATGCAGGCTCTCTTTTGGTTCCATATGAAGTTTAAGGCATTTTTTTCCAGTTCTGTGAAGAGGGTCATAGGTAGCTTGATGGGGATAGTGTTGAATCTATAAATTACTTTGGGCAGTATGGCCATTTTCACAATACTGATTCTCTTAACCATGAACATGGGATGTTTCTCCATCTGTTTGTGTCATTTCTTATTTCGTTGAGCAGTGGTTTGTGGTTCTTGAAGAGGTCCTTTACATCCTGTGTTAGTTATGTTCCTAGGTATTTTATTCTCTTTGTAGCAATTGTGAATGGCAGTTCATTCTTCATTTGGCTCTCTGTTAGTCTGTTATTGGTGTATAGGAGTGCTTGTGATTTCTGCACATTCATTTTGTATCCTGAGATTTTGCTGAAGTTGCTTATCAGTTTAAGGAGATTTTGGGCTGAGATGATGGGATCTTCTAAATATACAATCATGTCATCTGCAAATAGAGACAATTTGACTTCCTCCTTTCCTAGTTGAATAGTCTTTATTTCTTTTTCTTGCATGATTGTTCTGACTAAAACTTCCAATACTATATTGAATAGGAGTGGTGAGAGATGGCATCCTTGTCT
Source organism: Cheracebus regulus (assembly GCA_963574635.1). Lineage (NCBI taxonomy): Eukaryota > Metazoa > Chordata > Mammalia > Primates > Pitheciidae > Cheracebus > Cheracebus regulus. The sequence continues at coordinate 2,002 of CAUYQU010031245.1, read as the reverse complement.
AGTGCCAGATTTCAAAGGGAATGCTTCCAGTTTTTGCCCATTCAGTATGATATTGGCTGTGGGTTTGTCATAAATAGCTTTTATTATTTTGAGATATCTTCCGTCAATATCTAGTTTCTTGAGAGTTTTTAGCATAAAGGGCTGTTGAATTTTGTCAAAGGCCTTCTCTGCATCAGTTGAGATAATCATGTGGTTTTTGTCTTTGGTTCTGTTTATGTGGTGAATTACATTTACGGACTTGCATATGTTGAACCAGACTTGCATCCCCAGGGTGAAGCCTACTTAATCATGATAGATAAACTTTTTGATGTGCTGTTGCAATCAGTTTGCCACTATCTTATTGAAGATTTTTACATCAATATTCGTCATGGATATTGGCCTGAAGTTTTCTTTTTTTTTTCAGTCTCTGCCAGGTTTTGGTATCAGGATGATATTGGTCTCATAAAATGATTTGGGAAAGATTACCTCTTTTTGGATTGTTTGGAATAGTTTCAGAAGGAGTGGTACCAGCTCCTCTTTGTATGTTTGGTAGAATTTGGCTGTGAAGCCATCTGGACCTGGGCTTTTTTTGGTTGGTAGGCTATTAATTGCTGCCTCAACTTCAGCCCTTGTTATTGGTCTATTAAGGGTTTTGACTTCTTCTTGGTTTAAGCTTGGCAGGGTGCAAGTGTACAGGAATTAATCCATTTCTTCCAGGTTTACTGATTAGTCTGCATAGAGTTTTTTGTAGTGATCTCTGATCATAGTTTGTATTTCTATGGAATAGGTGGTGATATCCCCTTCATCTTTTTTTATTGCATATATTTGATTCTTCTCTCTTTTCTTTTTTATTAATCTGGCTAGTGGTCTGTCTATTTTGTTGATCTTTTCAAAAAAAAGCTCCTGGATTTATTGATTTTTTGAAGGGTTTTTGTGTCTCTATCTCCTTCAGTTCTGCTCTGATCTTAGTTAATTCTTGTCTTCTGCTAGCTTTTGAGGTTTTTTTAATCTTGCTCCTCTAGCTCTTTCAATTTTGATGATAAGGTGTCAATTTTAGATCTTTCCTTTCTTCTCATGTGGACATTTATTGCTATATGTTTTCCTCTAGACACTGCTTTAAATGTGTCGAGAGATTCGGGTACGTTGTGTCTTCGTTCTTGTTGGTTTTGAAGAACATCTTTATTTCTGTCTTCATTTCATTGTTCATCCAGTCAACATTCAAGAGCCAGTTGTTCAGTTTCCATGAAGTTGTCCAGTTCCGAGTTGGTTTCTTAATCCTGAGTTCTAACTTGATTGCACTGTGGTCTGAGAGACTGTTATGATTTGCATTCTTTTGCATTGTCTGAGGAGTGATTTACTTCCAATTATGTGGTCAGTTTTAGAGTAGGTGTGAGGTGGTGCTGAGAAGAATGTATATTCTGTGGATTTGGGGTTGGAGAGTTCTGTAAATGTCTATTAGGTTTGCTTTGTCCAGATCTGAGTTCAAGTCCTGGATATCCTTGTTAATTTTCTGTCTCATCGATCTGTCTAATATTGACAGTGGAGTGTTAAAGTCTCCCACTGTTATTGTGTGGGTGTCTAAGCCTCTTTGTAAATTGTTAAGAACTTGCTTTATGTATCTGGGTGATCCTGTATTGGGTATGTATATATTTAGGAACCCTAGCTCTTCTTGTTGCCTTGATCCTTTTACCGTTGTATAATGCCCTTCTTTGTCTCTTTTGATCTTTGTTGCTTTACAGTCTATTTTATCAGAGACTAGGATTTCAACTCATGCTTTCTTTTTTTTTTGCTCTCCATTTGCTTGGTAAATCTTCCTCCATCCCCTTATTTTGAGCCTACGTGTGTCCTTGCATGTGAGATGGGTTTCCTTGGTACAGCACACTGATGGGTTTTGACTTTTTATCCAATTTGTCAGTCTGTGTCTTTTGATTGGGGCATTTACCCCGTTTACATTTAAGGTTAATATGGTCATGTGTGAATTTGATCCTGGCATTTTGATGCTAGCTGCTTGTTTTGTCCATTA